>JARPMJ010004418.1:0-76564 GCA_033366665.1 Phoxinus dragarum
CACCTCAGCCGTGATGTTAAAAACCCAGTGCAACTTCTTCACTAAGAAGGTAGCGATCGAGCCTGACATCACATCAGAGCCTGAGGGGACCCCGTCTGACCAGGTGTTTTAGCCGGCTGACTCATCCAGCGCTGTGGAAGTCCACGTTGAGTACAAGGGAATGGAAGTGAACCCTGCCTACCCTCCTGCCACTGAAAGTGACTACTGGCTGGATTTAATGGACATCAGTATTTGTGAGTCCCCCCTCCCCTGGATTTAATTTGTTTTGTCAGTCTCTGAGTTGTTCTACAGTCTACTCTTCAGCCCTCAACAACTCTGTCACCCAGTCATTGCTACCTCCCATCAGTCCCTCTGTTCCACCTCAGCCTCCTCTCAGTGGCACGGCTACACCATCGGCCTGCTGGGAGCATCTCCTCCTGGGAGTGAGGAGCCCATTGGTCTCTGATACCCCTTTTCCACCAAGGCAGTTTGAGTGCTGGTTCAGAGCCAGAGCCTAGTTTCAAATCAGTTCTTTGTCTTTCGAAACCCAAAGCACAGATCGGCGTATAACACCAAAAGCTCTGAACCAGGAAAAGTGGTTCATTAGCAACACCAAAAAACATTGCTGGTCTAGAAGTAAGAACCGCTTGTGTCAGGGGCTGGGGGCGTAGTTACAGTGACCAACAAGATTAACAGAAACTTGTGACCGCCATTTTTAAATAGTCGCTAATTGTAATCTCCGTCTATGCAAATTACGGCGAACTGGCGCGAACGTGTTGGATTCGCCATGTTTGGTGTAGGTTCGCAAAGCCATGAGAATCAATAGAAACGCAACGACCGCCATTGTTGATGGAAGGCGACCTCTCGCCGCCTAGGTCTTCAGTGTCTCTCCACTCCATTGGCTCTCCGGTCTGTACGGTGGGGCCTCCATCTCCATCTTTGTCGTCGCCTCCGGTCGTCCCCATGGTGGCGTCAGGACTCTTCACACCCTGGCCACATCCCTCCTGCGAAACCGCTGGGTACGCAGTCTGCGCTGTGGCCTGCGTCGACTGCGTTACTTTTCTGTGTAAGGCCATCCTATGGTTGTCACCTCCACCTGCACCTCCCTGGACTTTTGTTTATTTGGACCCTCTCCCGGATTCTCATCCTCCTCCGCCTTTTCGGGAGGGGGGCGTAATGTCACAGTTATGTTCAGACTTTGTTTTCTGTTTTCCACCTGAGTTTGTTGTCATGGTTATTTATTTGATTTCGTCATTTAGTTCAGCTGTGTTCACTTCATTACTGTACCCTGTGTATGTACGTTCTAGTGTTTTCACTTTTGAGTTGTCTGGTGTCGTTTATGTTTGACTTGTGTTGCCTCTCCTGGAATTGTGAATTATGGATACTATTAAACTTTATTTGAAACTCAGAAACTTCATCTTTGTGCATTGATACAGCACAAGTTTGTCCTAGCTATTAATAAATAAATAAATAGCTAGAACAAAATAGGAGCGACCCATTTATCTATGAAATTATTCATATATAAATTGTATGCTTCACATAAGAAAATAATTTGAATCGTTTTCTTGCACATAGGGCATAAATCGGGTGTCAGATTTCCCATGATGCATTTCAGCCATGTGTGTGCCAGCAGCCATGCATTAGATGGCCTCGACCTCTGGCACAGCAGTGAGCTGTCCTTGACTAAGGCCATAATTATGAAAGCTGTTTAATCATACGTCTCATGGGAGATCGACACAACTTCTATGTGCGAAATCGCGAACCCACTCAGCAGACGCCACAACCCTCCGACCCCTTGCACTCCTCAATAATCCTTCACAGTTAATGCATCAAGCCGGACGATGCGTGCTCGCATCCGCCAGGAACACCCCCCGAATTTAAGACCATGACCCGCACTTACACGTGTTCAGACGGACGGACGCACACTCGGGTGTACACTCTGAGGGGGATTTTCTCTTCGTCTTGCTTTTTTCATGGAGGCATCTTGTTTTTTCGTTTGCTCCGTGACATTTGTTCTTGCAGCTGAACATGTGCAGCACAATTTCTTGATTCTTCCAGGACGGACAGCTGTGGTGCAAATTATACTTAATCCGTTTGCTTTGGGAGGATTAGGTGGTACAGTGTGTGTGGAGTGGATGCAGGGGGTTCAAGCTCCCCCTTGGGTCATATTAACCCTACACAACCAAAAGTCCTCACGCACCCCCGGGTACTTTCTTTTGACATGGACTTAGAAGTCGACCATGAGTCACGGACTGACCATTAAGGGAAAGAACCGAGTTTTCGACAGGCTAATTGGTCTGTTGTTTGAAAGCTCATTCATATAACAAAGAATGTTGTTTGTGTATAATGAGTGGTTCTGTTACAGGAGTTTTATTTTCAAATGTCTGAAATGTTGCAAAATAGCGCTGGGTCCCTTTTCAAATCATGAGATGGAATATGGACTGGCTGCATCCCACAGGAAGTTAAACTGAAATGACAGGAAGTGAGTTGCATTATTTCTCAAACCCAGAGAACGAGTTAGCATGTTTTGTCAATTGCTTTTTCTTAAATTGTTTTTTGGTTACATGCCTGAAATAAGGCCCTGTGAACACAAGCTACAGGTATTTTCACATTTTACTCTCTGTGCAATATAAAGTACTGTACATCAGTCATACGCAATTGGGATTTTTTTAAGCTTTTATTTTTCTTGGAAAAAGCTAGATTTTAAATAAAGACTGAAAGAGCTGTCGGAAGCTTAGTGTATGGGGATGTTGCAGTCATGTGACCGTGGTGTAGTTCGTTTTGTAGCCTACGTTTAGCTTTTGACTTCTGGTGATTGCTTTTTGGCATTAAAATTCATAAAAGTAGCATTAATTTGTGAAGATTATCATGATGAACAAAACATGTAAGTATCGTTTTGTTGGTCAATTTACTGACATTTATACACTGGGTTTATTTAGAGTCCCAAATAATACATTTAGAATATACAAAGTAAGAATGACGTCTCACTGAGAGCAACATACTTTTAATTGTTCTTTCAAATAATTTCATATAATTTCTTACCCTCATATAGTTGTTATATTATATTTAATAAAAAAAAATAAAAAAACATTCCTCACATAAATCTATCAAATTGCACAAAGATATATATATTTTTTCCATTTTATTTGATTATTTTTGATGCTTGACAGCAGGGCCGTGGAAAGACAATCCAGCGCTCTGGGCAAAATAGGAATATATGCCGCCACCAACGTTCAAAATTTCAAGAGAAAAAATGCAGATTTATCACATATTGACCCCTACCGCTGACTTAAGACAGGTGTAATGAATTAACAGTTGACTCACCATTTAAAAGAGGACCTACCTTGCTTTGGCTGCTGCAAACTCTTCAATTACCTTGGAGTAATCCAATTTGCGACAGATTTGATGCTCAATTGACAAATTCGACCAATCCATTGAAACGATCTTGTGACATTGTCGATTGCAGATTAGTTCTCCTCCTCTCTGCTCTTTAGTCACTGCTGAACTAGCTAGATTAAGTTTAGGTTAAAGGTTTCCCTTTCGGGAAAAAGTGTGTTAGTTTTGGACAGCTTTCCAAAATTTTCCATTGTGGATATCTCATTAAGATTACCTCTAGTTACCAACTGCTCAGAGTATGAAAATCAAATTCCCTGCTCCTAGCAAAGCCATCCATCGATTATTCAATGATTGTGCTCATCATATTGCCCTGGGAAAGTGCCCAGTTTGCCCAGCGCTTCCACTGGCCCTGCTTGACAGGCACAGTATCTAAAAACTGTTTTGTTATGATGTTGTGGCAGCTCCATAAAGATTCTTCAAAATAAAATTGTTTAAGTATGGAGCAAAATGAGTTGTGAGCAAATGACTATATAACTTTCATTTTGAGGTTAACTCTTTAAATGAGGAAGATCCATACAGATGGGCTTCATCCCTCCGGCCCATGTCAGAACAGTGTTAACTTCCATGTTTCGTGTTTGGATGAAAACTTTGAAGTACGGCCTTTCAGCAGTGGCATCAAGCATGGCATGGGGCTCAACATTCTCTCTACATCTATTATGGACTTGAATCATTTTAACATAGAGAATATATTGATTTCCACAGAAGACATTAAACCCCCTTGAAAATTGTGTGGGTAACTCGAGCCCTCGCAGTAGAGCGGAGGGATTTCTGCAGCACTGAAAGACTTTTGTGTGCACATGTTGCACTTGAAATCTGCGTGCCGTGGCTCTCGTGAGGTCGTTTACTAGTCATTCTCTCTCAACTGATGTTGAGCCATGAGTTAGTGTGATGAATGCTGCCTGGTTCTTTACTAACAGCTGCAGCAGGTGAATGCCAACGTTTCGCTATGATTCCACCTTGCCTTCGATGCTCGGCTTCAAATTGAGTCTATGAGACACCAGTGTTTCTAGTTTAAGCTGCCAAAGTTAACATGTTCAAGAAATAGTTCACCCAAAAATGAAATAGTTCCCATTTTGTCATCATTTACTCATCTTCATATTGTTCCTATTTGGATTTCTTATAAAAGATAATATGTTTTGAATAATGTTCCTGCTGCTTTTAAGCACCATAAAATAGACCATATGGCTATATGCTTAGCTGGCTATACATCATTAGACCATACATCATGTATTATATCATATCATGTATTCAATACATCATTAGTCCTTTTTTTGTCTTACCCGATTCACTATGGTAAGCCTAATAATAGTGTTTATATTTTAGACCTAGCAAGATAGTTTTCACTGGAAATTGTGTACATATATTACTCACCCGTGTGTGTCTCATATCCATAAATAGTGAAAAATTGCTCCAGCTACTTTGGCGGAGCAAAGACCTTGGCGACCTTCCTGGCTGTGACGTGCGCATAGACAGCCGCCGTGGCTGGCATGGGGGGGACAGCAAATTCATAGACACAGTGAGTTCTTGTATGGCCTCTGTGGCTGTTGACATGGGAAGGGGTACAGTGAGTTAATTATCAGGGATGACAAGAATTGAGACCAGTGGACTTGGAAGCGCTGATACACCGGACCTGTGACGAGTTAGCCGTGAGTATCTGGAGTATCTGGCGTTGCGCCTGTGACGTGACAAGATTCTGTCATGACGAGGTTCTAGCGTGGCAGGCGTGACATGACGAGGCGGCAGCGTCATGATGAGGCTCTGGCGTTGCGGGCGCTACATGACATGGCTCTGGCGTTTGCGGGCATGACACGATGAGACGGCAGTGTTGTAATGAGGTTCTGGTGTGGCGGGCGTTACATGACGAGGCTCTGGCGTGGCGGGCGTTACATGACGAGGCTCTGGTGTGGCGGGCGTTATAAGAGGAGGCTCTGGTGTGGCGGGCGTTATAAGAGGAGGCTCTGGTGTGGCGGGCGTTATAAGAGGAGGCTCTGGCGTGGCGGGCAATACATGACGAGGCTCTGGCGTACGGGGCGTGACGTGACGTGACGAGGTGCCAGTGTCGTAACGAGGCTCTGGCGTACGGGGCGTGACGTGACGTGACGAGGTGCCAGTGTCGTAACGAGGCTCTGGCGTGGCAGGCGTTACATGACGAGGCTCTGGCGTAGCGGGCGTGACGTAATAAGCCGGCAGTGTCGTAACGAGATGAAGGCTCTGGCGTGGCGGGCATGAGGTGATGAGGCTCTGGCGTGGTGGGCAATGACGTGATGAGGCTCTGGTGTGGTGGGCGTTACAAGAGGAGGCTCTGGCGTGGCGGTCAATATATGACGAGGCTCTGGCGTGGCGGGCGTTACATGACGAGGCTCTGGTGTGGCGGGCGTTACAAGAGGAGGCTCTGGCGTGGCGGGCAATACATGACGAGGCTCTGGCGTAGCGGCGTGACGTGACGAGGTGCCAGTGTCGTAACGAGGCTCTGGCGTGGCTGGCGTTACATGACGAGGCTCTGGCGTAGCGGGCGTGACGTAATAAGCCGGCAGTGTCGTAACGAGATGAGGCTCTGGCGTGGCGAGCATGACGTGATGAGGCTCTGGCGTGGCGGGGGCGTTACATGAGGAGGCTCTGGCATGGCGGGCAATACATGACGAGGCTCTGGCGTAGCGGGGCGTGACGTGACGAGGGTGGCAGTGTCGTAGCGAGGCTCTGGCATGGCGGGGCGTTACATGACGAGGCTCTGGCGTAGCGTTCGTGACGTAATGAGCCGGCACTGTCGTAACGAGGCTCTGGAAGTGGTGGCTGTGACATAATGAGGCTCTGGCGTGGCGGGGCATGACGTGATGAGGCTCTGACGTGGTGGGCATGACATGATGAGGCTCTGACATGGCGGGCAAGACGTGATGAGGCTCTGGCGTGGTGGGCATGACGTGATGAGGCACTAGCGCGGCGGGCATGACGTGATGAGGCTCTGGTTTGACGGGCATGATGTGATGAGGCTCTGGGCGTGGCGGGGATGATGTGATGAGGCTCTGGCGCGGCGGGGCATGACGTGATGAGGCTCTGGCGTGGTGGGCATGACGTGATGAGCTCTGGTTTGGCGGGGCATGATGTGATGAGGCTCTGGCGTGGTGGGCATGACGTGATGAGGCTCTGGTTTGGCGGGCATGATGTGATGAGGCTCTGGCGTGGCAGGCATGACGTGATGAGGCTCTGGCGCGGCGGGGCATGACGTGATGAGGCTCTGGCGTGGTGGGCATGACGTGATGAGGCTCTGGTTTGGCGGGCATGATGTGATGAGGGCTCTGGCGTGGTGGGCATGACGTGATGAGGCTCTGGCGCGGCGGGCATGATGTGATGAGGCTCTGGCGCGGCGGGCATGACGTGATGAGGTTTTGGCGTGGGTGGGCATGACGTGATGAGGCTCTGGCGTGGTGGGGCATGACGTGATGAGGCTCTGGCGTGGCGGGCATGCAGTGATGAGGCTCTGGCGCGGCGGGCATGACGTGATGAGGCTCTGGCTTGGTGGGCATGACGTGATGAGGCTCTGGCGCGGCGGGGCATGACGTGATGAGGCTCTGACGTGTCGGGCATGACGTGATGAGGCGGCATGCGTTGTGACGAGGCGGCCGTGACATGACAAGGAACTGATAACTAGATAACAACAACATGATCTAGATGACAAATGAACAAAAAGACACATGTCACAAAATGACAAGATCACAAGTGGGGAACAGGGAATTCACATGACATGAACAAATTTCATAACAAAACAAAACCTAACCGGATGTGACAATGTGATTGAAAGTAGTTTCTACTGAACCTGTTTTCATCATCCGAGTACATACTGTACAACTCAGTGAACAAAAAATCCCAGAACACCATGTCATTGCTTTACGGTCATTGAGGTTACGTTTCTGGATCTTTGTAAGATTGGAAGAATTCGGTTTCTACCTATTGTAAAAATGCAAAGGTCAATTTGTCAGAGAGCAGGAGATTATCTCCATGTGTTTTGTGGGTCTGTGTTCTTAGCTCAAGTATGACCATGAAATGCCATGTGGCCTGATGAGTAACGCCCGTTTCACACATACTCCGTTTGCAGTGCGTTTGCGGTGCGTATTTTTTTCCGTACCCATGTTAACAGGTTAGAGCTTTCACACTGCACACGGATGCGGTCCGGCAATCCGTTCCAGTTGCGGTGCGTATACAGCAGTGCAGCGATCGTTTACGCACAGAGTCTATTTTCTGCTGTGCTGCACCGCACCGGAGCGTATTGTTCACATTGAAATAAATATAGATTGACAAGAAACTGTAATAATTTGATCATAGCTACTCATAATTACAGTTAATGTGTTCTACATTTACTAAATTACAGGATCAAAAAATTAAAAACGTTTTAAACGAGAATATACATGTATATTATTGCTGGCATGTTGTTCTATTTAAACATTAATATGTAGGCCTACTGTGTTGCCCTTTTTATTTATTTTGTTTATCGTCACATTCAACCTTCATGTCATGCGAATTTATTAAATGTAAATGAACATCTGAATATGTAGTTGTAGCCTATATGAATTCATAAGTAAATCATATTATATAGTTTTTATTTTTGAATATAAAGAAGTTAAACAGGGTGTAATTATAAGTTTGTTATAGTTATGTAGGCTAGTTATAATTAATTTTGACTATGTAATTGTAAATCAAAATGTTTAACTTTTTGGTGCTACAGCCAGCCTTATTTATAGCAGAGGATACTCGTTTCAATGTAGTGGGCATGTGCTAACAATAATTATTATATCAAATGTTAATTTCCAAAAAGGTCCTTTGTCTTCTGGGGGCTAGCCCTCTCCCGGTTCTTATTTTTTTTTCAGTCTTAAAATATGCATTTATAATCCGTATTTATTTGTATTCTAATTTTAAAATATTTGTGTATTATATCTTAGCAACAGATAGCGTGATAGCTTTTCTTCTGTCAACAACTCGAACTAAAACAAAGAATCATTGAATGATTAAAATTAATTTCATACCGTGTAATGTCTGTAACAATGTCAAAGTTAAAGTTTGGTTTTAAAATCAAAATTACTTAGCCTACCCATTTTTTATTTTGTGACACAGAAACTACGTATCAGTAGCGCACTGCAAACGCAGCATATGTGAAAGCACTATAGCGCGTGCTGCTCCAGTACCGCATACGCACTGCAACACGCACCGCAAACGCACTGCATACGGAGTATGTGTGAAACGGGGCGTAAGACGTACTTTACAGTTATGAATTCAAGGCCACTAGGTCTTTGTTTACAATGTTTGGTCAATTATTTTGATAAGTGAACATTTAGCCAGCTAACAAACATATGTTCTATAAGACCATTTGGTTACACTTTTTTTTTTGATAGTCCACTTTAAACATTCTACTAACCCTAACGTTAACCCTAAACTAACAGGTCTAAAACTCTAAGAGTTAGTTTGTATGTAGTTACAAATTAATGAGAGATTGTTGACATGTAGTTGCAAAGTTACTTATAGTTAACAGAAGTGAACTATCGTAATAAAGTGCAACTGAACGGTTTTGCTAACGTTCCAGTTTGACTTATGAAAACAGTATTTCTGAACATCAGCTTTTTTTTTTTTTTTGATATATATATATATATATATATATATATATATAAATTGTTATGTAAACGTTAAGGGAACATTCCATGTTATAATTTTTCAAACATTATGAGAAAATTATTTTTAAATGTTCTCTGTGTGTTTCTAAACCAATTAGTAACATGTTAGTAACAAAAATGTTAGACGAAATTCCAGCTAAAAAGTTTCAGAAAAAAAAAAGTTTCATGAATGATGTATCATATAAAAAATCAAATGGTTAATCAAATGTTGCTAAAAATTTTAGAACATTAAACCAGATAACTCTGAATGCATGTTCTATTAACGTTACCAGACGAATGTTTGCTCATAACTTTGAGAGAATCTTGCCATAGCATAAGACAAAGTTCTGAGAACATTACCTGTTGGCTGGGTAAAATATAGACCTTTTATCACATTTCAATGATTATCATGATTGTTTTTTTAGGATTGGAAAGACTTTCTAGTGACTGCATGAAATTAATTCCCTGGTTTGAGAAAGTCTGTTAGCATTAGCGTTAGCATTGTAAGAAGAGAAATGAAACTTGTGTATACTCCACATTGAGTTGGTAGAATAGTGTAGAATGTGTGTGTTAATCTTAAATGAGTCAAAAAACATCTGTGAGAAGGCATTGTTGTCTCTTTGTAGGGCCAGGTCGGGGCAAATGGTAGATTTTACTGGATGTTTTATGTTTATGGTAAGTGACAGTGCCTGACTGACACGTAAAAAAGCTTTATTAGTGCCCACACATGTAGGCTTGCTCAAAGTTTTTTTGATGTCCAAAATTGTGGTTTCAGGAGATACTTTCTGGTTTGGATCATAGCTAACTTTGCCATAGCTAACCATGCTAAATATGCTAATCTGGTTTCTTGTACAAAATGTAGCTAGGCTACATATCAATCATTTACAGTGTAGGCCTATATATGTGCTATATTGACAAACAAAATGTAATTTTATCTTTATTATAAAGCTTCCCATTTAATCAGCATTATGCAACAGAAAGGAATTTTTAACATCTGCAACATTACAAGCGTTTTTCAACATTAGTTTTACCACACCGCTGATTCTAGGGTGTTTAATAACTGTTTTATTTAAATTATTTTATTATATGATTGTTTTATTATTAGATATATTAGAGATTTATCACATCCTTTGTGATCTGTTCTGGTCAAATACATTGCCTTTGACCTCGGCTGACAGATCATCAGAGATCAGATGGAGACAGAAAAACCAAACATTTCCTAGCAAAGGATTTCCACCAGGGAATTCAGGCCCAGTGGCAGCTGCAGAAACAAGAGCCCTATACCTGCGGATGTACGAGACTCCAGTCCAAGAGAGAGTTAGCCTTTAATCCACAATTGTTCTTCAGAAAGTGCTCAAGTCATTCATAGTGCTTTGTGTAAGCCAAAATGGCTTTGAACGAAAATATAGCTTTAGTTACAGTATGTCATACAAAATAATTATAGGTGTCCAAGTTACACATACTGCATGTAAATGTAAAGTCATATACTGTACAATTAACCAAATCATTCCATGGAAAGTGTATGAATACATTTTAAAATTATTATATTAATTCAGTTTATTTAAAAATTCAGGGAAAGTCACACGTACTTCAGATACTAATGCACTATAATGTATATGTTCACACTGAAAATTTCATATAGAAAAAGTGCACTTTAAATGGCTGGATAATGCACTTAATTAAGCGAAAAAACTAAATGTGGAATGTTAGACACTTCATGACTAATAATTAAGTGTAAAACATTTAATGCACTAATGTCGCAGCTTTAATTATGTAGCAGAGGGGGCGGGGCTATCAGACTGACAATGAATGACAAAATAATTGTATAAAATTCATACACTATACACAAATGAGCACATAAATGCGTAAGCACATAGTGTATAAGTGCATAGTGTGTTAAATATAATGAATACAAGTAAAAAAGAAAGATCTAAAATACCTATTTTTGCACTGCTATATATGGTGCAAAACATATTATATATTTTTTATAATGTTTTTTTTATATCAATGCTGAAAACAGTTCATATTTTTTGTGGAAATATTTTTTTCAGGATTCTTTGATGAATAGAGAGTTCAAAAGAACAGCATTTACTTGAAATAGAAATCTTTTGTAACATTATAACTGTATTTAATCTCAGTTTTGATCAATCTAATGTGCCCTTGCTGAATAAAAGTATTATTTTCTTAATAAAGAAGAATAATTTAGTATATATATATATATATATATATAATAGCATGTGTGTGTATCCATGTGCTAATTGTAAATATGGTATATTTTTTTAAAAATTCAAGTGAATGAATTTTTACGCATTAGAAAAGTGGCTTTCTTCAAGTTAAGTGTGAATGTCATTCATTGTGTCAGGCAGCTCGTGTAAGTATGGGTGAATGTTTGACCTTCTGTAGCAGCGGGTCGGGGCTCTTCAGATAGGGGCCCATCGGTGGAGGGGTGTGGGGTGGAGCGTGCCAGCGCGAGGGCCGCGGTCGCCGTGGGGGACCGCAGAAATGACAGCTGCAGGTGTCGACACGGGCCCGGGGGGAGCAGAGGGCCCAACAGCAAACTGTTAGCCTAATGCCAGGAGGATAAATAATAAAACAACTGTTAGATAAGAACTCCTATTCAAGTAAAAACGAGAGAGAGAGAGAGAAAGAGGAGGGGGATGTAAATGCATAACTTGTGGCGGAGCTCTAAATCTGCAAACTTTGGCATGGGAGATTATGTCCAGGGCTTTAATTAAACAGATGTTGCGATGAATATTTCAACTTTTGAGAAACAGGATAGTGGCGTGTGCTGATGCAATGCATGGTGGGATCAGTAAATAAGGCACCGAGCACCATGTGTTTGGGATAATGGGTCTGTAGTGGTGGCACACTTCTCAAATACGCTAACGTGTGTGTGTGTGCGTCTGTGTCTGTGAGTAAATCAATGTATGGACACACTTTATTAATACCTTAGATCACAACCCTGGACCAGCAGTTACCTTAAAATCGGTATGAAACATAAGTTTGAGATAGTCTTTTTCCCCCTGTTGTGATGTATATCTGAGTGAAACGGCTTCTCGAGAAAAAAAAAAAAAGTAGGGAGGGACTTGATTTTGTCTATTGGGAATTGATTGGATGTTTGTGGTTTGCTATTGGTGCATCTCATGTGAGTGACAGGTTGCCCCCGCCCTCGTAAGCGTTGCCCCCGCCCTCGTAAGCCCCAGTAAACACGTCATCAGAGAAGAGAAGAGAAGAGAAGTGATTTGGATTAAAAATTAAAAGAGGACATGCATTGATGTAGGCCTGCATGAATAAATCATTTACAATAAACAATACAAATTGCACAATAAAAAAAAAAATATTGTCAATTTTGATTTCATAGTGACTATGAAAAAAAGATTTTCTTTTTTTTGACACTATAGTCAAAATTTTTCTACTCAAACTTTAGCATTACACTTACTATTAGTTTGTTTAGCACATTTATTGAGTGAATCTTCCATTTCAAATTTTGCATTTTACATTGCATTTTAATGTAATGTGTCCTTTTTTTGTTTTGTGTTTTTAATTCCAATTTTTCTTATAATTATCCTTACAGTAATATTATTTAGAACATAGTTATTTCAAATGGTAATAATACTTCACAATATTAATGTTTAACCTTATTTTTGCTAAATTTAAAACAAATAAAGTCAGCCTTGGTGAGCATAAGGAATTCTTTCAAAAATTGTACCGACCCCAAACATTTGAACAGTAGTGTATACTGAATATTGTACTGTTTATATACTGGATTATGTACCGTTTTATATTTGTACTGTATGTTATTATAATACAACTATTATTGCATCATAAATTGCAAAATAATAAATACAATTTTATAATTAAATGCAATAATAAATGTTTTTCTTTGGATTTTGTTGTGAAATTTGTTCTTGGTGGGCTTAATGAGATTTTTACTGAACATGTTAAACTAATAATGTTTTCTATTGGGATGATCAATACTGAATCCCACTGGAAACAATTTTAACTCTCAGTAGCCATTTATACGATACCGTTTTTAACTAAAAATGAAAAAAAAAAAGAAAAGTATGCATTTTGGCCATTCATTTACACGACAACAGTGTTTTGGTGGCCTGAAAACGCAAACTTTTTAAAACTGGTTTCAAAGTGCAAATTTTTGAAAACGAAACCGTTATCGTCTCCATGTAAACTACAAAAACATGAATTTGTGAAAATAGTGATGACATGCGCATGCATATTATGTGTTTCTGTCAATACGGGCATAAGTGTTTCTTAAAAGCCCCATTCACACAGCACTTTGAACCCGGCAAATTGCCGGCAAATTGCCGGAAACGCCTTCTGTGTGAACGCAAACACGACCCGGGTTTAATGCCGGGATCGATGCCGGGTTGGGGACCTAGTAACATTGCCGTGTTCAGGACCCGGAACGCGCGCTGTGTGAACAAAAGCCAGGACAAATGCCATAAGGGGTGTGTCGTAGTGATGATGTAGCTTTTAGCATCCGATGGCGTCTCCGTGCTTTACGTCTCGCGGCTTCATTTTCTTTCATACTCTCCGCCAATTTAACTTCCAGCGTATTCCGTATCGAATTAACACGTTGAAAAGAACTCAAAATCGAAAATAAAATTGTGATTTGACCACGAAACATGTTGTACATAAACAACAAAGTTTGAACAGCAACATCTAATGCCTGATCAGCTGCCGCTTTTCGACGCGTACCTTATACGTCACATCATAACGTCACGCGTCTATCCGGGACATACCCGGGTTGTGTGTGAACGCGCTCTCTGATTCCGGCAAATCACTGGCAGTGTGAATGAACCATTTTCAAACGAACCCGGGTCCAAATCCCGGGTCACTTTATCCGTGTATTTTCCGGAATCTCTGTGTGAAAGGGGCTAAAGTGACATTGCCAACTACTGGCCTGCCATGAATAATACAGCGTGTTGTGTTGTTTTCGCAGATCCGTGGGGAACGCCAATCGTTGATAATGCTGTCTGTATGCAAAAAAAAAAAAAAAAAAAAATTGCAAAAGAAAAAGATTTTCTGTTTTTAGTACATTGCTGTTGTGTAAACCCCACCCAAAATGTGTCACTTTATCATAATGCAGGTCACGGGACTCCCCACTTTTGCTGGTCTCCCCCTCCCCCCTCGCCCCATCTTCTCACTCCAGTATGCCAGGCATCCAGCATGGTCAGCAGGGAAACTCTATCTGCTTTTTGCCATAGGAGTTTGGCCTTGGGTGTATCTTTGCCATTAACTAAAACAAATGCTGCCATATTTTTAGCTTCAGTAATTGCCCTGTCTCAGCATCCAGCTCTTGGAAGAAGCACAGATACACCCCAAACCCCCACCCTGTAACATGAACTCAGGTTAAGAATATTAACACGATGCAGAGAGTCGCAGGCGGCCCTGTGATGTGGGCTAGAAGTGTCAGGAGGGATTTTTCCATCTGGAGCGATTAAGAAAATCTAGATTGGATGACAGTTTAGATTCTCAGGGCCCTATCACACACCCCGGTGCAATGCAGCGCCAGACGCGGCGCAAGTGTTTTTTTGCTAGTTTCAGCCGATGCCGTTATCATTTTCACGTCCTGCGCCACGTTGTTTAAATAGCAAATGCATTTGCGCCCATTTGTGTGCCCATGGGATATGGTGGAATCCGGCTTGTCCCGTAGATGGTCTGTTTGCGATTTAACCTTACGCACGAGCAGATCCGTTTCCTCTCTGGTGAAGCGTTCAGTCTTTCCGCATGCAAATTCCATCATGTAAATAGCGAATCCGCCATGGCGCGAGCGCAAACTGGCTTTTAAAGGGAATGGAGATGAGACTCTGATTGGTTTATTGTACGTTACGCCTAAAACACACCCATTAGTCATTAAGAGAATAGGGACAACCCTTTTAGACCATGCGCCGGGTGCACATACCAATTTTCCCTCCCATTTTCCCGTCGTTAAACTGATGAAATTCAACATTATTTTAAGTTCTCTTACAGTATGTGCAGGCAAAAAAAAGTCAAGTCACATCTATGGTATTCCCAAGAAAACTTTGTGACATTAAATTAGTAGTGATTAGATTTAAGTGTTAGTGAGGCCAGCAGGGGGCGCTCACCCCTGTGGTCTGTGTGGGTCCTAACACCCCCAGTGTAGTGACAGGGACACTATACTGCCAAAGAGCACCGTCCTTCGGATGAGACGTTAAACCAAGGTCTTGACTCTCTGTGGTCATTAAAAATCCCAGGATGTCCTTCAAAAGAGTAGGGGTGTAACCCCGGCATCCTGGCCAAAATATGCCCAGTGGCCTCTGTCCATCATGACCTCCTAATCATCCCATATACTGATTGGCTTCATCACTGTCTCCTCTCCACCAGTAAGCTGGTGTGTGGTGGGCGTTGCAAGTGGATGCTGCACATTGGTGGTGGTTGAGGAGATTCCCCCCCTTCCATATGTGAAGCGCTTTGAGGTCCCAGAAAAAGCGCTATATAAATGTAACAAATTATTATTATTATTAATATTATTAAGCTATTGCTTTTCTGAGAAAATGGACTTTGCCTTGTGCCAGTAAGTAACCACCTAGCAGCCACCAAGAAACCACTTCAGTCCATCTTACCACGTCTCGAACCTCCGGAGAAATCACCTGTTTAAAAAAGAAAGAAAAGCTGAACAGTGAAGAGTCTGTTGGCAATGAGAACGCAACAGAGGGTGTAATAAAACCAGAATCAACATTGGCTTACCTTTTTACAGATGCCGAGAATGGAGGGATTTGAAATGTTGTTAAAGCGACGTGGAGATGGCGTTTTTATTTCTCAACAGGTGAGTATATTTTATTCAACAGATAAATTGCCATATGTAGCTTTCTAATAGAGTTCATTGTAAAGCATAATCTATTGTGAAGGGTCGTTTCATTATTTTCATTATTATTTAGACATTAGTCTATTAATGTCTATTAAATGAATGTAGTTATATCTGTTAAGCCTTGCAGTGAATGTTTTATGTGCAGTAGAATAATCATATTCATCCGCAAAGTCACGCAGTGCCGAAGCACAACCAAAACAATGTTCTTCCGCAAAATGCCTGCAGTTTTAACCGCTAGAGGGCCAAAAGTTACATAGTGTTCCTTTAACAAAACACAAGAAAACACTCAGAATAGATCTCCAGAAAGAGCTAACAAAACTTTTTGTTGCAATCTGGATTGGGTGAAATAACAGCTTCACCGCGATATCCTTCTTCCATCTTAGTTTGTGATTAAAGGCGCTTTCATCCCCAGCAGGCGTCTGGCATTGACAAAAGCTGTCATTTCTCTGTGAGGTCGGAGTGTGCCAGCTGACAGCTGCAGGGCTCAAGCCTTTACCCGCAGTCCTGACGCCTGCCCATGTAACGCCAGCGGCTGGGAGGCCAGCGGAGGGGCGGCGTGAGCACTAGCCCACGTCCCATAACACAGCCATTGTTCCCTCAGACCCTGCCATGGCCAATGATCATGGAGACCAATGGGATAATGCAGGAGGTGTAATATAATATTCATTTAATTCACTTCGAAAACATGCACTTATAAAACAGACTTTGTCATATTATGTGTCATAATATCTCGTCTCATAGTTTTTAGAGGCAATTAAAAGTAGTTTGTGCTTTATAGTATTGAAAAATCGACTGGCCCCCAAAAGCAAAAACTAGCGACACTAGACTAGAAGAGAAGAAGCCTACAGTAAATGTGTTAAAAGCTTAAATCAATCAATAAATTAACCAACCAATCAATATTCAAATGATTCAATGATTCAAACAAAATAAATGATAAAAAAAAAAATCTAATAAATAAACAAATGTGATGGAATGAACAACTAGTAAATAAATATTTGAAAAAAAATATTGTTTGAATGATTGAATAAATGAATAAATGAATGAATGAAAACATAAATAAACGATTGAATTAATAAATAAATAAGTTGAATAAATAAATAAATGACTGAATAAATTATTAAAAACATGAAATAAAAAAACATTCAAATAAATAAACAAACAAATGATAGAATGAATGAATAAATAAGTAAATCAATAATTGAAAAAATAAATAAATGTTTGAAAGATTGAAGTAATGAATGAAAACAAATGACTGAAATGAATGAATACATAAATAAATGATTGATTGAATGATTCGAAACATAAATTTATAAATAAATATACAATTTATGAATTAATAAATACATACTGTACATACGGGGTCCAAATCATTGTACTACTATTGATTTTTTTTTTTTTTTTTTTTTTTTTTACTGTTCAGGCTAAATTAACCGACATATTTTGGACACATATAAACTGACTGACAAAATTTGTAAAATAATTGTAATTAAGCGTTTTTTTGAGTGAAGTCTGCTATGGTCAGATGGACCAGCATCAGTAAAGATGTTTAATTTCAAAATATATTGTCTAAACCAGATCATAGCAAGAACAGGTCATATTTTACTGTAAAAACTTACAGTAAAAATAGAAGTACACTCACATTCAGACAGTCGACACACGTGCCCAGACACTGCAGCTGAGGAACTGTTATATAAAGTGTCACCAAGGTAAATGTCAAAAGGTCAGATATGTGTGTAAATTGCTTTGCCAGGGCTTCTAGGGTCAGTCAGTCCAAGTCACTCCCCTACTTTAACTTTACAAATTACAAACGTTTTCATACTGGTCATTGACTTAATTTTGCAGTCATGAAATGTGTTATTTAACACGCAACTCTCAACTTGTTTGCCACAAACATTGCTGTAAATCCTTCAGTTTTGTGAAGTGTTTGTGCTGTTCAGCGGTAGTATAGGCAGCTCGTGATTTGTCACACAGCGAGATGGATGAAGGAATTGGGGTTGGATTGCCATGAATAGGAACCTGATATCCAGGCCACCATGAGTTACTGTGAATACTGTACACTTCTCTTCAACAAGCTTCCAGGACACGTCTCCTCATAGACTACCAGCACCTCGTGGAAGGAAAATATGAAGAATCGAACAGCTAAAGATAACCACACATACGAATATATAAATATAAAAGAGACCTATTTTTAACTACTGTCTGTAAAGCTACTTTAGCATAGGAATACACTTAACGATACATTTTGGAATAAAATCATAGATAAATATTCTTGAGATGTAAAGTTTGTTTTGATCTTATGGTGAAATAAATGTTTCTGTTGTTGATGATATTGATAGAGATGATGTTTGTTTGATGGAGGACCCTGAGAAAAATAAAATAATATATATATATATATATATACTGTAGGCTATATATATATATATATATATATATATATATATATATATCATCACGTTTTTTTCAATTGGTGCAAACTGCTAACCCACAACCAAAAGACACATTTAAAAATAATTTAGAAAAGATCCTTCTATTATCTATTGAAACCCACAGTAATATTTAAAATATCAGTAAGCTTAATATATATAAAATCATAATTTATGTTGTACTTTCAATTGGGAGGTGCTGTCCCGAACCCTAAGCCGTAAATGTCAACTTATAATTTTTGCAATTTTTCCATGCTTGTTTTGAAAAAAATTAAATAAAAATAAAATTTATTTTATATCTTCTTTGTAAATTACAAAACTTTGTTAAAAAAAATGTGTCCCGCGTTTTCATGTCACTACTGAAACAGTGTGTGTTTTAGTCCATTGGCTAAGACTGATTTTAACCACACACCCCTACATTTTTGATCAGGAAATATTCCTGTGTCCCTCTCTCTCCATCATTTTGAGGGAAATGTGTTCAAAAGTCTTTAAGGAACTTTAAGGAACATCACTACCAAACACCTTTTTTTCTGCAATTAAGCAAACTTTTTTGGGTGTTATTCCATAAAATTTAGTTTTTATGTGTGTACAACTGTACAGAACTGTGCTAGCTAAACATGTGCTCTTTAGCATCTCTGAGCTATAGGTTCAAACGTTTCTAAAATTGTCACTACCGAAAGAGGCATGTTTCGCTTGTGACATCATTGTTTTGGTAGTGAGAAAAAGTAAAACGTAATATTTTATTTGGGGGAAACAAACTAAATTTTAGCACAGTTATGCAAATCATTGGTATATTTTTGTAGTGTTTTAGTATGCAAGTTAAAATTCTGTAATGTGATGTGGTCGCTACCAAAACATTACTGTACAGAAAATGTGCCGTCACGACCGAAACATGGATGTTTTGTCTAAAATAAAGTATATTTAATCAAAGATATTATAATAGTGTTTGGTTCAATGTATATTCCAACTAATGAATCCTTAACTTTGAAATCAGTATGATAAACTTTTTTACAAAGAAAGATTGGATTCAAAATACAACAAATCTCAAAAATTACACTTGAAATATTGTTAAAATTGTAATTATTGATTTGAAACTTATTATTAAAATAGCACAAAATATATTTACAAGGTAGATGTAAACAAAATCTTAATTGGTCAATAATTGTTAATACATTATGCATTAGCAGTGACAAATTTGGGGAGAGGAAAAATATTCCAAAACTTTCTGAAAATACAATATGAGAATTAACTGCACAATTACTAAAAATGTGTGCCATGGATGTTATACAATTTGTATACATAAAACAATTGTGGAAAAATATTTTTTTTTCAAGACGTTTCCAACTCTGACTTTGAATCAATTCTGTAGAATGGCCCATTACACAAAAAATATTTTAAATATAATATTTTGATATATATTTTGTTTATTATTGTTTTATAATAATATTTAACAAATGGCAAGATTGTTCCCGTTCCAGTAAATTATTAGTGATAGTATTGAGAATTTAAAACAAAAGCAAAAAAAAATATAGCTGCAAGCAGCGATTACGGGCCCAAGCCGGTGGTACCCGCCACCCTGGTGCCTTTAGTTACACTAAAGGCACCGGGGTGGCGGTGCCCCCGGCTTGGGCCCTCCATCGCTGCTTGCAGCTATATTTATATATATATATATATATATATATATATATATATATATATAAAGCCACCACCCCCGTTGCCTTTCGGGTTCCTGTGCACGACGGGCAATAACGTAACCCGCTTTGACTGTCGAGAGGGCAATATAGCCCTATGTATCACTCGATTTTATTTAACCAAATGTTTTTTTTTACAAAATATGTTATTTATCTGATTCATCCAACCCTATACTGCACTCTTTAACTAATACTATATTATATTTCATCATTTTCATGTCTTGCCCTCAAACATATCTGTTTAATCTGCTTATTTTTAAGTTACACATAATACATTGATTGAAAAAGAAACTCAAACTTTTTGTTTATGGTAATATTATTTGATACAGAAAGAAATAAGTGAGACAGAAATAAGGGAGACAGAGACAGATAAGTTTTGAAACTAAAAAAATGACATCCTAACTTTGATAATGTTTAAATATACATAAAAATGCAGCATATCATTAATTGAAATTAGTGTACTTTAAAACACTTGTTTAAAATAAAAAACACATTTATACATAGTATAAAACACTAGATGGCACAATTGTTCATAGTCTTTCTGCTCCCCTCTCCACACACCAGATGGCACAATTGTTCATAGTCTTTCTGCTCCCCTCTCCCCTCGAGATATCAAAAAGCCATCCGCAATTTAGCATCCTCAATGTCTTGACTTCATGCTGACCGAGTTTGGTGAAGATCAAATTAAATTTCTTGGAGGAGTATATAAAATTCCAGGGGCGTGCGTTTTCATACAACCCATAATAGCCGACTTCCTGTTGGGCTGGCGTAAAACTTAGAGCACGAAAGTTGTTCGGCTCGATGATATCTAAATGTGTACCGAGTTTCATACTTATTCATGCAAGCGTGTTTGATATATGGACAAGTGTTCGAATCCCATTCCAGGGGGCGCTGTCGAGCCCCCATGCCACGCCCAGGTACCAGCTTCAACCCGGCCCTGATGGCCGTGGGTTCTGACCTGTGTGCAAAGTTTGAAGAGTTTTTGAGCACGTCAAGGGCCCCATAAGTGCCCGAGAAGTCGCACACAGCAGAGAAAGGGTTAACATAAAGCCCCCCCTCCTCTCTCACACACACAGACACTGAGAGAGACTGGCAAAATTCTCAGATCTTCTCCCATTCAAACCAAAATATCTGACTTCCTGTTGGTCGGGGCTAATGACTGTCAATTAGAAAGTTGTCCGGATCGGGGAGATAAATATAGATACCGATTTATGTTACTGTAGGTAAAACTAATACCCCATTTTTGACTAAAGGTGGCGCTACTGAGCCCCTTACCACGCCCGTTTCTGAAACTGTGCACAAGTGTACTAGGCAATAAATGTAAAGTGTCTGTCGAGTTTCATGCAATTTGAAGTATGCTAAGAGTCTCAAAAACTTTAAAAAAGAATATTAAAGTTTGATGCGTTGCCATGGCGACAGTATTAAAGATATCAATAATCCTTTCACAGGTCTACATCTGCCGTGTGTTTACATTATACAGATGAAGTTTGAAGCAAATCGGTAAAAATAAGAGGGTGATTTCAAAGCATTTTGAAAGTGACCTACACTTCCTGCTGCCAGTTGGTGGCGCTATAACTTTGACTCACAATAGTCACATCCATGTGATCGGCCTCTTACAACAAACACACTGCTGAAGTTTCATCAAGATCAGTTAATGTATGCGGATGTTATAACACACTTCCTGTTTCCAATATTCGCCATAAATTTGTTTCCTCGCCACGGCCAAACCGTTCGAGATATCAAAAATCCCCTCGCAATTTATCATCCTCCATGTCTTGACTTCATGTACACCGAGTTTCGTGGTCATCGGATGAATTCTCTGGGAGAAGTGTTTCAAATGCCAGAACATGCGTTTCCATACAGCCCATAATAGCTGACTTCCTGTTGGACTGGCTTAAAACTTAGAGCACGAAAGTTGTTCGGCCCCGATGAGATCTATACGTGTACCGAGTTTCATATTATTACATGCAAGCGTGTTTGATATATGGACATGTTTTTGAATCCCATTCCAGGGGGCGCTGCCGAGCCCCCCTGCCACGCCCCGGGTCCCAGCTTCAGTGCGGCCCTAATGGCCGCGGGTTCTGACATTTGTGCAAAGTTTCAAGAGTTTTTGAGCACGTTAAGGCCCCCAAAAGTGCCCAAAAGGTAGTAAAATAATAATAATAATAAAGAAGAAGAAGAATAATAATCCTTAGAAAAACAATAGGGCCTTCGCCTTTTCAAGGCTTGGGCCCTAATAATAAATATAGCTGCAAGCAGCGATTACGGGCCCAAGCCGGTGGCACCGCCACCCTGGTGCCTTTAGTTACACTAAAGGCACCGGGGTGGCGGTGCCCCCGGCTTGGGCCCTCCATCGCTGCTTGCAGCTATATTTATATATATATATATATATATATATATATATATAAAGCCGACACCCCCGTTGCCTTTCGGGTTCCTGTGCACGACGGGCAATAACGTAACCCGCTTTGACTGTCGAGAGGGCAATATAGCCCTATGTATCACTCGATTTTATTTAACCAAATGTTTTTTTTACAAAATATGTTATTTATCTGATTCATCCAACCCTATACTGCACTCTTTAACTAATACTATATTATATTTCATCGTTTTCATGTCTTGCCCTCAAACATATCTGTTTAATCTGCTTATTTTTAAGTTACACATAATACATTGATTGAAAAAGAAACTCAAACTTTTTGTTTATGGTAATATTATTTGATACAGAAAGAAATAAGTGAGACTGTGGGAGTGAGGGGAGGGTAATGACAGCCAAAGGGAGACAGAGACAGATAAGTTTTGAAACTAAAAAAATGACATCCTAACTTTGATAATGTTTAAATATACATAAAAATGCAGCATATCATTAATTGAAATTAGTGTACTTTAAAACACTTGTTTAAAATAAAAAACACATTTATACATAGTATAAAACACTAGATGGCACAATTGTTCATAGTCTTTCTGCTCCCCTCCCCACACACACAGACAGGGGGGCTGTCTGTGTGTGTGCCCTCCCTCCCCTCCCCACACAGACACACACAGGGGGGGCTGTCTATGTGTGTGTGTGTGCCCTCCCTCCCCTCCCCACACAGACACACACACACACACACACACACACAGAATGGCTGGGGGAACTCTGTCAGAGAGAGACAAAACCACATTCAAACCAAAATATCTGACTTCCTGTTGGTCGGAGCTAATGACTGTAAATCAGAAAGTTGTCCGGCTCGATGTGCACAATATACATACCAAGTTTTGTGACTGTAGGTAAAACTAACCCCCCCACTTTTGTCAAAAGTAACACACTTCCTGCTGCCAGTTGGTGGCGCTATAACTTTGACTCACATTAGTTACATCCATGTGATCGCTCTCTTACAACAAACACGCTACTGAAGTTTCATCAAGATCAATTAATGTATGAAGACGTTATAACACATCGTGTTTCTCTTTTCTCGCCATAATTTCGTTTCCTCGCCACGGCCAAACTGTTCGAGATATCAAAAAGCCATCCGCAATTTAGCATCCTCAATGTCTTGACTTCATGCTGACCGAGTTTGGTGAAGATCAAATTAAATTTCTTGGAGGAGTATATAAAATTCCAGGGGCGTGCGTTTTCATACAACCCATAATAGCCGACTTCCTGTTGGGCTGGCGTAAAACTTAGAGCACGAAAGTTGTTCGGCCCGATGAGATCTATATGTGTACCGAGTTTCATACTAATTCATGCAATATTCAGTTTGATATATGGACCAAGTTTTCGGACCCCGTTAAAGGGGGCGCTGTTGAGCCCCCCTGCCACGCCCGGGTACCAGCTTCAGCCCGGCCCTGATGGCCGCAGGTTCTGACCTGTGTGCAAAGTTTCTAAAGTTTTCGAGCACGTTAAGGGCCCCAAAAGTGCCCGAGATTTTGCACACAGCAGAGAAAGGGTTAAAATAAAGCCCCCCCTCCTCTCTCACACACACAGACACTGAGAGAGACTGGCAAAATTCCCATCAAATCACATTCAAACCAAAATATCTGACTTCCTGTTGGTCGGAGCTAATGACTGTAAATTAGAAAGTTGTCCGGCTCGGGGAGATAAATATAAATACCGATTTTTGTTACTGTAGGTAAAACTAATACCCCATTTTTGACTAAAGGTGGCGCTACTGAGCCCCTTACCACGCCCGTTTCTGAAACTTTGCACAAGTGTACTAGGCAATAAATGTAAAGTGTCTGTCGAGTTTCATGCAATTTCAAGTATGCTAAGAGTCTCAAAAACTTTAAAAAAGAATATTAAAGTTTGATGCGTTGCCATGGCAACAGTATTTAAGATATCAATAATCCTTTCACAGGTCTACATCTGTCGTGTGTTTACATTATACAGATGAAGTTTGAAGCAAATCGGGTAAAAATAAGAGGGTGATTTCAAAGCATTTTGAAAGTGACACACTTCCTGCTGCCAGTTGGTGGCGCTAAAACTTTGACTCACAATAGTCACATCCATGTGATCGGCCTCTTACAGCGAACACACTGCTGAAGTTTCATCCAGATCAGTTAATGTATGAGGATGTTATAACACACTTCCTGTTTCCAATATTCGCCATAAATTCGTTTCCTCGCCACGGCCAAACCGTTCGAGATATCAAAAATCCCCTCGCAATTTTTCATCCTCCATGTCTTGACTTCATGCACACTGAGTTTCGTGGTAATTGGTTGAATTTTATAGGAGGAGTATTTTAAATTCCATTGCATGTGTTTTTTAAACTACGCCAAATAGCCGACTTCCTGTTGGGCTGGGGTAAAAAGTCAGAGCATGAAGGATATATGAACCGATGAGATCTATAAGTGTACCGAGTTTCATATTATTTCATGCAAGCGTGTTTGATTTATGGACCAAGTTTTCGGACCCCGTTCCAGGGGGCGCTGTCGAGCCCCCCTGTCACGCCCGGGTACCAGCTTCAGTCCGGCTCTAATGGCCGCGGGTTCTGACCAGTGTGCAAAGTTTCAAGAGTTTTTGAGCACGTTAAGGCCCCCAAAAGTGGCAAAAACCTTGAAAAAAAAATTATTATAAAGAAGAAGAAGAAGAAGAAAAACAAAAAACCCTTAGAAGAACAATAGGGCTCTGCGCCCTTTCAGGGCTTGGGCCCTAATTATTGTATGATGAATCGCTCAGCAAAAGAGAACCACACATTACAGTATGGAGGAAAAAAAAAAGACCTATTTTGAATTACTGGGGTAAAACTACTTTAGCTTTTTTTTTACTTTAGCTTTTTTTCTACAGACTTTTGATTTCGGCCTGGCAGATGATACCATGGGATAAAAAAATCCAATAGAGTAACTACACCCAAGCAACAGCATAGCAACACCCTGGCAACGACTCACTCACGCCATGACCATTGTGGTGGGGACTTTTGCACTACTTCCATTTTCTTCAAAAAGACTGTAGTTTTTACACAAAAGTGGCCATATTCTGTTTAATCATTCATTCAGTTGTTGCTGCCACACACCTTGACCACACACGTGTTGGTAGTGCAAGAGCATTTAGCGTAAGTGCTAGACCATCACATTTGCCTGTTCCTTTTCAACACCTTCACAATAATGTGGCTCCTGTGAGCTTGAAGCTGGGTGGAGGCGGAGAGCAGAGGTGTGTGGAAATATATACGTTCAAAGCTTTGATTGTTCTTGATACAACTTTATAAGAAAAAAATACAAATAATATACATTACATTCGTTGTCATCGTTACTCACCCACATGTTGGCTCACACCGACATGAGGGTGAGTTAAAACTGGCACATTTTGAATTACGTGGTGAAAAATCCCTTGAATTGATTAGTAAAGCTTGATATAAAACAGGGTTATGCAGATGATACCGTCTAGTCACTACATTATGATGCATAACTGTCATACAGGAAGAGTGAGTGTTGGGCCGTCGAGACTTGCTTTCTCATACTGCCACCTAGAGATCACTGCTCATATTACCTTTTAATATTCTCGATGTAAAGCATGTTTTGATCGTATTGCCAAGTAAAGGAATGTTTTTGTTTTGTTTTGTCACAATTTAATTGAGTGTAAAGTTCGTCTAGAGGTATTTTTTTTTTAAATAGAACCCTATTCAATAAGGAAAATCATCTAGGCCTAATGAGAATGAGACGCATTACAGTGAAATGCAATACAACGCACATGTGAAAATGTACAAATCTAAAATAAATGCGATGCAACTAGAATTTCTTGCTCAAAATATGATGTTAAATATGAAAGGTGTAAATATGAAACCTTTGAATAGTTAAATGCTGTTTTTAGCGTTTGTTTGAACCCTTTTAAAATATGAAAGGTTACATTTTAATAACCAGTTGATATAGGCCTGCCTGCATAACTTGAGAGTGGAAGAGTGTTTTAGCATCATCGTTTTTTATCATATCATATTCAACTCTAAAGGTATTTTTTTTTAATGAAATGCTTAAAGTGCTTTTTAGCATTTCTGCCTAATTTAGTCCGAATCTTTATTCTGTTCTGGCCCTAAAGTTTTGTTCGTCCGTGTGTTTTGATGGTGGGTTGATGAGATAGTATTACAGGCTGTAATCCCTCTCTGTAAGCCTTTGGGTCAGTGCAGGGCCTCGAACCCCCCAAGAGCACCACACTGCCAACAGCTGAACCAGCAGGGGCCAACCTGGCGTCTTCCCCTGAAAATGAGCACTGGACACATGTACACTGTCCCACACACACACACACACACACACACACCACACACACACACACACACACACACACGCACACACGCACTCACGCACGCACGAGAATATGCCAGCACCAACCTCAGGACACATACAAGCACGCACATTATCCTGTGAACGTGTGTGGTCTTTAGTCTAATGTTTTGTCATGGTGATAAATAATGATAATTACAAAGCTCCCCCAAAGAGCAGTGATGTATAGAACACACACGGGGTAAACATACTGTGTGATAAAAACAGTACTGGTAGGAGTTGATAGGAACTGTAAGCAGTCGGTGTCCTGTTATGTCTACCCGTAATTGTCTATGAATGGTACATTGCAAAAAGAGATAAGGGGTTAAATTATTTTCATTTGAAGGCACTATAGTCACACAAATTAAAACTACAGCCTATAAGTGACACATGACCCATAACAATATGATGTTATATTAGAAAGACAGACAGACAGACAGACAGACAGTAGATAGATAGACAGATAGACATACAGACAGACATATACAGACAGACAGACAGACAGATAGATAGATAGATAGATAGATAGATAGATAGATAGATAGATAGATAGATAGATAGATAGATAGATATATAGATAGACGGATAGACATACAGACAGACATATACAGACAGATAGATAGATAGATAGACAGACAGACAGACAGACAGACAGACAGACAGACAGACAGACAGACAGACAGACAGATATATAGATAGACAGACATATACAGACAGACAGACAGACATATAGATAGATAGATAGATAGATAGATAGATAGATAGATAGATAGATAGATAGATAGATAGATAGATAGATAGATAAATAGATATTGATAGATAGACAGACACAGACATACAGACAAATAGATATAGACAGACAGACATATAGATAGACAGACAGACATATACACAGACAGACAGACAAATAGATAGATAGACAGATAGATAGATAGATAGATAGATAGATAGATAGATAGATAGATAGATAGATAGATAGATAGATAGATAGATAGATAGATAGATAGATAGATAGATAGATAGACAGACAGACAGACAGACTAACAGATATATAGACAGACAGACATATGCACAGACATACAGACAAATATATAGATAGACAGATAGATAGATAGATAGATAGATAGATAGATAGATAGATAGATAGATAGATAGACAGACAGACAGACAGACAGACAGACAGACAGACAGACAGACAGACAGACAGACAAATAGCGTACTTTAGATAATAACGTCCTTTTCTGGAAAAAAAATGCCTTTGAATTCCCGTTCGATGTGTAATAATAAGCAATAACAGCGATATTACAGCAGAGATCGACCTCTGACCGGCGCTGATCCTCCACTGAGACTGTCCTCACTCACTGACTCACTGACTGACGGTAGAGACGCCAGCACAACCAGCAACACCAGCAAAACACCCGCTGCTCATCATGGAGAGAAAAGTGGCGAGAGAATTTCGGCATAAGGTGAGCTTTTAAACGGTTACTGCTTAACTTAAAATATGTGTTGACTGTTTTTACTAGCATTAGTTATTTGTGGACTAGTTAGGCTATTTAGCAGTCGCTGCCCACTGTGCCCAGGAATGGCGGAGAAGCACACATAGGCTACTTCATTTTTACGCTATAAAATATTTGTAAAGTATGTCAAATTAATATTCGCCTAGCTTCGGACAAGGAAAGTATTATTGTATCCATAGGGACCGTCATTATTTGAGTGTCCAAACCCAAGACTTAAACGATGTCCACACCTAGCATCCTACGACAGTATTTCTGCTCTGTGATGTTTTTAGACGTTTTTATTTTTTTACAGCGAACATGTAAAACACGTTACTTGTTTAATAATTTTGACGTAATGGCTTATTTCGTCCAATTTTATTGCTTTACGTAAGCCAAAGGTGCAGATAAAGGCGTAATGTACAGGTAGAAAGGTAGGCTGCACAGTGACGTCAACCGATGTACGCGTTCTGATTGGCTGAGCAGGTGATAGGTGTTAGACATAGTTGTACAACAGGTATTATTTACCTTTTGCCTCCTAAATGTAAAGTTAAGACTTTTTAACATTATAATTTGCTATGATTTACCTATTCTGAGAGGCTACCTATTTACATGCTCATGCTTATTTTTTTAGACACCATGCAAAGGCTTCCCCTGTGAGGTGTGTGTGTGTAAGTGTAGAAGTGTAGCATCTGTTGTGCGGTGGATGAGGCACACAATGGACAGTTTTTCACAGCATTAGCTGAAGTGTCAGAAATGTGTGGTCAGGTGGAAATGATATGCATTTATTGTTCAGGCTGTAGACGGGGATGGGAAAGCTGCACAAAAGCTTTGCATTTAATTTTGGTTTCTTTTCTATGACAATATGTTATATTGCTCCCCTTCAAATGAATTTGCATAACCTGTATAATAAATCAAGCTGGGATCAGTTACTGACGTCTGCTTTTTATGATGTTAAAGTCCAAAGGTGGACCGTCATCTGGGCTGGTCACATGTTTATGACACCTTCAGTAACCGATGAGCACACAGCTCTGTGTTATCATGTGGCCTGATATTGGGATTGATTTTGGAACAATGTGGATATACTCTACAATGTTCATGTAGTTTACCTACTTATTCATTTATTATGAGTAATCTGTTATATATTCTAATAATTAAAACAACAACCATACTGATAGGTAATATTTATTCATGCTAAATTAACATAAACACATTACAACTGTTTATCTGCACTCATGTTTAACTTATTTAACTTATTTTAATATGTAAATTGTATTGTTCTTGTTATTTATCTATTTATCCACCCATTTATTTGTCCTTAATTAATTAATTAATTCATTCATTCATTCATTCATTCAACCATTTTATTTATTTATTTAGTTAGTTAGTTAGTTAGTTATTTTATTTATTGCTTGTGTTTGTTCATTTAATCACTCCTTTTTTATGTAGTTTATTCATTATTTTTTTCATTATTTAATTTAGTAATTCTTTAATATGATCATTAATTAATTGATTAATTCATTCATTATTTTACATAACCTGCTTATTTGTTTATTTATTTCTTTGTTTGTTCATTTTTTCACTCATTTTACTTTTTTCATTTAGTCATTCTTTTATATGATCATTCATTCATTCATTCTTTTATATAACCCGCTTATTTGTTTATTTATTTGTTTATTTGTTTATTTTTTTCACTCCTTTAGTCATTATTTCATTTGTTTGTTCGTTCGTTCATTCATTCAACCATTTTATTTATTTAGTTATTTATTTCACTCACTCATTTTATTTATTGTTTGTTTCTATTTATGTATTGACGTTTGTTCATTTATTCACTGCTTTTATTTAGTTATTTTTTCATAAATTTTTTCATTATTTTATTCATGCTTTCATATATTCATTAATTAATTCATTCATTTATATAAACAGCCTATTGTTTATTTATTTGTTTGTTTGTTAATTTTTTCACTCCTTTTATTCGTTAATTTAGTCATTCTTTCATATGATCATCCATTCATTCATTCACTCACTCATTTTATTTTTTGTTTCTATTTACTTATTTATGTTTGTTCATTAATCACTCCTTTTATTTTATTTTTTCATTTTTTTCATCCTTTTATTTTATTCATGCTTTCATATATAATTCATTCATTCATTATTTTATATAACCTGCTTATTTGTTTATTTATTTGTTTGTTCATTTTTTCACTCCTTTAGTGATTCTTTTATTCATTCCTTCGTTCGTAGGTTCGTTCATTCACTTATTGTATGTGTTTATTTCTGTATTTGTTTGATTGTTTGTTCATTTGTTCACTCCTTTTATTTATTTAGTCCATTCATTCATTCTTTCAAATAACCCATTCATTTGCTTGATTATTTATTTATTTATTTTTAAACGAAGAAGTTTGGCTTTTCCATTCAACAGGCTGACCTCACATTCGATGAACTTCATTAGCATTCCTATGATAACAATAACGCAGCCGCGCACTAATGTAAGGCGACACTGCTAGCATGATAAACCTCTTTATCCGAGCCCAGGAACATTAACAGGTCCAGTGGAGCAGATCTGAACTAATGATACTCACAGGCCCACCTACACCATTCAAGCCTAAACAACATGAGACCCAACCAATCTGAGAGAGGCCTAACTCACAGACACACAATCGTTCGTCCACCTCCTCTTTCTCTTTCTCTCCCACGGCCTCTCTTCCCTCCGTCTCAGTCTCTCGCTCAGTGAGAGAGAGATGTGTTACATCATTGACTGGCCAAAACGCTTCCTCAAAACTTTTCTACAGCAGATTAGCCACCACCAGGTAAAAGATGTGCATGCGATTGATTTCTGATTATTAATGATGATCTGATCAGAGGTTTGTGTGTGTGTGTGTGTGTGTGTGTGTGTGTGTTGTGCAGGTGGAGCTGCTAGTTGATAATGAAGCAGAGAAGGACTATCTCTATGATGTTCTCCGCATGTATCATCAGTAAGTATTTCTTTACCCATTTTTTGGATGCGTAATATTAAATGACCCTGGGTGCTGACATAAGAGTTGCAGGTTCAATCCTAGTTATTACTGTTGCTCAGATTTGAGGTTAGGGATTGAACAATCCATAGCAACCGCATAGAATACCATAGCATTGACAACATAGTGAATTTTGCAGAGAAAACGTCAAATGAAAATGTGTTTTTCTTTCACTGCAGTTGAGTTTACAGATATTATATAATTCCTTATTAAAGTGAATGTAAATGGCATACGAATATCTAGCGTTTAGCGTTTGGATGCTGATAAATAATGTAATTTCATCAGTAGTGCTGGCAATCTGCACATTCAAAAGGACAAACGTATTCGGTGTCTGTTCATCTGTGTGCAATAATAGGAAACGCTGAATACATTCCCTTAGGCCTTTATTTGTGATCTAGTGTGTAAATCAACACGTCATTGCTCCGCCGGACAGAAATAAGAGGCTTAATCCGATTGAAAAGTAACTTGGATCAGATCATTTCCACTGTTCTCATTGCTTTCAAGGGCAGCCATTCTCTGACGCCCCTTTGTCTCTGATATCTGAGTCAGGAGTGAAATATCAATGATTCATAGAGCAGCTGCCTCTAAATTCATAAGCTGATTTTATGTGGGTATAAAGTGTCATTTTCCTCAACAAGCAACAAATCAGAATGCTTTAATGTAGGTTTCTATGCCAGGATATAAACGGAAATCAGGCAATTTTATAAAGATTTTTACTTTTAAATGAATAATGTTTCAAAGGCAGAATAATAAATGCCATCATGATGTACAGGTGAAACTCGAAAAATTAGAATATGGTGCAAAAGTTCATTTATTTCAGTTATTCACCTTAAAAGGTGAAACTATAGACTCATTACATGCAAAGTGAGATATTTCAAGCCTTTATTTGTTATAATTTTGATGATTATGGCTTACAGCTTATGAAAACCTTTTCACAATATTCTAATTTTGAACTTATGAATAAGCTGTAAGTTATAATCATCAAAATTATAACAAATAAAGGCTTGAAATATCTCACTTAGCATGTAATGAGTCTATATAACATAATAGTTTCACCTTTTAAGTTGAATTACTGAAATAAATGAATAATAAAAATAAATTTTTCGAGTTTCACCTGTATAAATAGTTGACATTTTAAATATTAAACTACATTTATATATTTTCTTTAATGATAGAGTAATCGGAATGAGGCTGTATTTTGCATTTTGGTGGTAAAAGAGTTTAATTGAAATGAAAATAATATTTAAATTGCATTTAATTTACATGACAACAGTCATTATTTTAGCAATTTCCGTGCTTTACGCTTTATGTTTGCCCTCTCATTTGACTTGATGCAAAAGATTGAATAATGATTAAATAATAAAGATTGAGTATCAAGATATATAATCCATATCTTGAGCGCAAACCGTTTGTGCTTTTCTGAATTAGCTTTCCGGTTTGCATGTTCTCAATCAGGTCCTGTTTAAATGGCTTTGCTCTGCCCTTTAGATCCATGGAGCTGCCTGTCCTGGTCGGTGACCTGAAACTGGTGATAAATGAGCCCAAACGGCTTCCTCTGTTCGATGCCATCAGACCCCTGATCCCTCTGAAGCACCAGGTGCAGTACGACCAGCTCACGCCCAAGAGATCCAGGTGAGAGAGGAAACGAGGAATACAGGGCATAATGACGTGTTAAAGCGGTGGTAAAATGCCATTTTCACAAGATGTAAAATAAATCTCTCATGTCCCCAGAGTGTGTGTGTGAAGTTTTAGCACAAAATACCCCACAGATATTTTTATATAGCATGTTAAAGTTGTCACTTTTTGAGGGTTTGCAAAAACGCACCGTTTTGTGCCTGGCTCTTTAAATGCAAATGAGCTGCTCCAGAGGGCGGAGCTTCAAGAGCTCGTGTGTGTTAGCAGCTGCGATTACCTCACGCACACACACTAAAATGACAGAAACTGTTCTGCCTTTAATGTTAAAACGGAGTCAGACAAAGATGGAGAGACTCAAGAAGAAGTGACAACATGTAGAAGCAACAGGACGTCTCTGAATGGTTAGTTGATGAATTTATGTTGCTGATGTGGAGTTAACTATCTTCAATTAGCATATTCTGTCATGCTAATCTATTAATCGCTCGAATAGGAACTGATGTGAGATGCACACAGAGTGACTTTCTATTGCATGTGAAAAGACAGATGCTAAAGTTTGAGCTGACTCACAAAATTTGCTCGACTACAACAACTCTTCCTCTTCTCAACATGGACTGTGTTCCCGGGGGCGGGGCTTATGTAAATTTTAGGGTTGCTGATGTCACTAACCCGGGAGGAGTGTCGTGTAGTCCCTACCAGCCGTTTGTTGTAGTCCTTTTCTTTAATAGCAAATGTCTTCCTTTGCTTTGAGCTTTGAGCGTTGTAACTTTTCAGATGTTGTTTATGATCAAGCAGCAACATTACACACTAACTACAGTTAGAAAAGTGAAATCATACTCAACCACCCCTTTAAAAAGAGGGCTAATAGTGCAGTATGGACATCTTTCTCTGCATGAATAACAGAGAAGGCAATACAGGCCGAGAGAATGAGTGCATTGGAAATCAGAGGAGGAGGTAGAATGACAGCCAGTGCTCTCGTCTCCAGAGAGAATCATTGTTTCCCTGATGCTCGGTCAGACGTGGTTATGAGCACAGAGAGAAGAAGCTTATTCAGCCGTGTCTGATGCACTGCGCTAACAGGACCACAATACACTGGACTCTGTTTCCTCTCGCTGTGCCTTGCTCAGAGAAAAAACAATACAAGTATTATATTATATTATTTTATATTATATTATATTATATACTTAAAAACATGGATCTTTTTATTGTGGTATTGATTTAGGTATTTGGGAGAAAATAAAATCATTTTATTTATTTATTTAAACCCCTAAACAACACACACACACACACACACACACACACACACACACACAAACACACACACACACACACACACACACACACACACACTCTCTCTATATATACAAATACAAACTTTATTATTTTTATTAAGTAAATAAATAATACAATATAATTATTAATATTAATAAAGGTGTATACCCTCAGATATTATTATCATTGCTTACTATAACATTATATTAGTTTAAGTCATTTTGGTATTTGGTATTGGTTTTAATTTGGGGGGATTTTTTTTTTTTTTTTTCAGGGATTATTGGTTTATTTCCAAAACCGCTAAATTGATTTAAAAAAATACATATACAAATTATATTTTAAGATTTTCAGGCAATTTTTTAAGTCAGTAAAATTTGTCTCGACAAAGTTTTCCTTTATAATGATAATATCATTGTAATTTGTGGCACATAATACATTTCGCTAAATATCACTTTTACTGATTTTAGATGCCACTCTTTTGTCCACTTGTGTCATGAGCAGGAAGTTGAAGGAAGTCCGCCTGGACCGCACGCACCCTGAGGGTCTGGGTTTGAGTGTTCGAGGGGGGCTGGAGTTCGGCTCTGGGCTCTTCATATCACAGATAGTCAAAGATGGACAAGCAGGAAATGTCGGCCTGCAGGTACGGAAATCCAGAACATACTCAATGAAGCCTGGCTATGTGGCTTTCATAACTTTTATACAACATACTTTTATATGAGCATGTTGAACATATTTGGATCCTAAGCAGACACTCTCTCGCCTTATATTAAACGACAGAAAATGTTCAAATCTCAAATGGATGTGTGTATTTTACATGCCAAACCGTCATGATCAGTGCACCTTCTCTCCACTAGAGGGAGCAATACGCCTTCTTAAAGTCTTCCTGTCTTCTGTTCCCAAACACAGTTATTGTCCTCTACTGTAATCTCCATGATCAATGTTTGTCCTAAATGGCATTCAAATGCAGACCAATGCAGTGTTTATAGTCCAAAGTGCTACCTTTGTTATGACAGAGACTTGAAATATGAAACTATTCTGGTATAATTTAAAGTATTAACATTTTGTAAGTAATATTAATGTGGTTTGCTGTGTCTTCTTCAGGTTGGCGATGAGATTGTGCGCATCAACGGTTACTCCATCTCCTCCTGCATTCATGAGGAGGTTATTAACCTTATCAAGACCAAGAAGACGGTCTCTCTGAAAGTCCGCCGTAAGATTTTTCATTTCTATATACACATTTATGGCATCTTATTTTGCTGGGGGTAACACATTGATTTAGCTGTCAGTTACAGTGATTCGCTCACAGTTGAATGGTGATTGGTGTAACAGTTGAGCAATTCATTAGGAAACAGTGTCTTCCTTCAGAAGAGTTCATTATTGGGATTGCCACTAGCTAAATATATGAATTATTGACTATTTATTGACGTGTTTTTGATTATTCCTATTGTGGCACTCTATTTACAGATGTGGGGATGATTCCTCTCAAGAGGTAATTTGGTGTGATCAATCACTTTAATTAGAGTGACTTTTGCTAACATTTTTCATTTGTCTTTTTAAAAATAATAATAATATTGTTATAATATTATTGTCCTAATCAGCTCCACTGATGACCCTCTGAAGTGGCAGTTTGTGGATCAGTTTGTGTCTGAGTCCGGGGTAAGCTTTTCCTTCTCCATATTTGAACACTATAAAGCTGTATCGTATTTGATACGCAAATTAATTTCCAAATCCTCTAAAGGAAATAAATGAAAAGTTTCCTGAAAACCTGTTATACATAATCTTACACATGCCTTCTGTCGTCTGATTAATAGTTATAGTAGCAAGTAAATGGCCTTTTAGTATAATAAAAAAAAAAAAAAAGTTTGTTGCTGTTAAACTTAACATTTTATAAAGTAAACGTAAGCATAACAGTTATATTTTTGGAAATATTGCAAGATGAACACTTATTGGACTGAGGCAACTTAGGTTTATTTGACTACCCATACATAATTTTTTAGAAAAATAAATTGTGTAAATTGTGAGTATCAAATATGATGCTTTTGAGGAACGTTTATTTGTTCGTCTCTCAATCATCATTGCGTTGCATTTTATTATACGTTTTGCCCCCACAGTAAAACTTCACAGCATAAAACTAAATATCTTCTTGCTAAGACATATTATTGGGAGATATAGAGTGACAACTGTCTAAAAATTGGCCATATAAATATCAGAAAGAGCACCAAATCTGAGCATATTTTTTAGTTTTTTCATCCTCAAGCATAAGCTTCATATCCTATATCATACTATATGGTCCATAAAAGCCTGATGTTTTTTGTCTTAAAAGTGTATATATATATTTCAATTTCAATTCAATTTCAATTTTATTTGTCACATACATAGTCATACACAGTACGATATGCAGTGAAATGCTTACACGACTGCCATTGACCATAAAAGAGTATCAGTATAACAGTATAAAAATAAAATAAAATTACAAAAAATAAATAAAAAATAGATGAAGATATGAAAATATAAAATATAATATAATATAATATAGATATAATATAAATATGTAATTTATTAATTTATTTTTTAATTATTTGATAGGCCAGGCTTAAACCAGTTGTAGCAAGTTAATTTAGTCACATTTTCTGAATCTTCCCTACAAGGAGAGGAAGACCAGTATTGCTGGCTTGACTTCAATTGGAGGGAAAGAGATTAAGGAAAAAAAAGTATTCCTTAGTTTGGTGGGCACCAAAGGCATGGGCATCAGGTAAGGAAGAAACTGAACTGATCCTATTCCTACCACACATACACACTGCACAGTTGAATTAAAACTTTTAAGGTTTATTGATGCATATTGTCATAATTAACTTATTATAAATTTAACGCAACATCTTGTGACAAAGAAATACTCTGTTGTAGCATATCGAGTGGACCAACACAGAAACCAGGCATCTATGTGAGCAATGTGAAGCCGGGTTCACTCTCTGCTGAAGTGGGCTTACAGGTCATTTCATTTAATTCCTAGATTAAACTGCATTAATGGAGCATTGCTGTTTGATTCAACTGCAGTAACACACATGTGTGTGTTTGTGTGGCTTGTAGATTGGCGACCAGATTGTGGAGGTCAATGGGGTGGAATTCACCAACCTGAGCCATCAAGAGGTAAGTAGGAGCTTCCTGGAAAAGTCGACCAATTAATTAAGAACCTGGTAACCATGTCGGCTAATGTGTGTGTTTTCAGGCAGTGCGAGTGTTAAAGAGCAGCAGGAGTCTAACTATTACTGTCCTCACTGGAGCTGTAAGTTCACTGAAAGCCCACTAATACTTTTCTGCCATCAGAACATCTCGAATACTCGCTGCAAGGCTTTTCTCTCTCAGCTGTGTGGAAAAGAAAGCCATTTGCCTAGTATAAAGCTGTCGTAATCGACAGCGGTGGACAAGGGTAATGCATTGTGGACATGTTGTTTGTAGTATGCTGTTAACCTCTATATTATTTATTGGTGCATTTGTCTTTTTTACTGTTATTTTAGTTGGTAAATGTATGTGAATTATGCTTGAAATATAGGCTGATTGTAACATATAACATCTTGTGCTTCTAGCATGCTGACCTGTACGGTATGTAATGGATTGTATTTGTGCGTATATTTCTGCATAAGTGCTGATTTGTCAACTGTTTCAGGGAAGGGAGCTGTTTATGACGGATGAGGAGCGGCTGGCGACTGAAGCTCGACGCGAGCTGGAAAGACAAGAGCTAATGCATCAGAAGAGGGTGGCATTAGAGACCAACAAAATCGTCAAAGAACAGCAGGAGAAAGAGCGCCAGTCAGTGAAAAACACACAACTGAACACTACACTACCTATTCACACTGTATTCTTTTACATGCAGACGCCTGTAAAAGAACATTTAGATGGCTCTTCCAAGATATAATGCAAGATAACATCATTTTGTGTCTTAAGTTTACTTATTTAGGCCATTTACAGCATGCCAAATACCCAGATTCTCAGAATTTGAAGTGTCAAATTGCCAGAGCAGAATTAAGAATTGGTCAAAAAAGATTTTCAGAACTTTTGGGGAAATTTTGCTTCACATCACAGACTATCATGTGTAAACCTTGCTATTACCTCACATTCTCATGTAAAACTATTAGGATTCTAGACATTACAATGTACAAGAACATCGAATAACCTACACAACATTCGCGCTACAACAGGCAGAACACAAATGTTAACGATACAGCAAAATTCGTAACTAAATGCAGTTAAATTCTACTTTTTAATACATTTATGCAGTTTTTCTTTAACTGTATCTTTAATATAAACATTTTAGGTACTGTTCTCTTATGGCTAAAACAAAAATGAATATTCACTTGTACTTAAATACTTCTTTATTAAATGTCAACATAATCATGCATGAATCTGATGAAACATTACCACTGCTGAAAAATTGTCTTCACTTTAAAGACATATAATTAAAATTTAGTTATTTAGAGTTATTATCAATGTTAGTGTTTTATATGTGCAATATTTTGCAGGAGAAAAATGGAGATATCACAGAAGACTGCAGAGGAAGAACACGCCACCGCAAAGAGATGGAGAGGTAACACTTGTATAATGTTGCCAAGCAAAAATATCTTCAAAGAAAACAGGCCTCAGATGTCTGAGTAGACCAAATCGATGTTGATGAAAGCAATGTTGTGAGAGATGGAAGTACATTCTGTTCCGTATGTCCTAAGTCACTTCAAATTTTCAAAATTTGTCCAGTAAAATGTGTTCAAATTATATATATGATACATATAAACGTAACAAACAAAACGTAATGTTTACTGCAAAAGGGGTCAACTTCTTGTGTTGATGTTCATGACAAATATATATCAACTCAGAAATTATTTAGCAGGCTTGTCTGAATAGATGTCTATTTAATGTACGTGTCGTGTGTGTCAGAATTGAAGCATCGGAAAGTAAGCACCACAAAGAGTGGGAAGAAGATTGGGGCTCCAAGGAAAAATCCAAATCTCGTTCCCCCTCCCTTCTCCCTCGCCCCAAACACCCACCCGCCTCACACCTTCACCCAAACCCAAAACTTCCAGTAAGTTGACAACACTTGTCAAAACTTCTCCAGTGCATGCACTTTGAATGCCCTCTGTAAAACTACACTATTCTCTTGATAATAAACAAGTATGTTACCGTGTCTAAAACGGGACACATAATGCACCATTACTCCTTTCTCCTCTGCATGAACGGGATGTGCATTTATGTTGGATGCATCATCTCTCTTTGTGTGCTCTTTGCCTTTCTGTCTATTTTGTGCCGTGTCTGTCACTTCCTGGTTGCATCAGCTGCTGAGTCCGATGAAGAAGAGAGCGAAGAAGTAAGTGAAGTATTCATATGCCATTATAGACAACACTCTTTGACAAACTTCCCCTTTTTAAGACACTTCCACTGCATGTAGACTATACTCATCTTGTTTGGTTGGATCTTTTGGTAGCTTTTGGATGAATGAATCTGCAGAGTTTTTGCATGAAACTAATGTATCATTCTTGCTATCTTAGCATTCGGTTGGTTTTTACCGTTACGAAGGAAAGTTGCCTACACTCAAAAAGGTACATTGTGTGCTGCAAGCTTGTTGTGCTGTTTTGGTGTCCCAGAACTATGGAATATTGTTGTTCATCTTGGAGATATGTCTGAAGTTATGGTTTGCATGATAGTTGGTTGACATTGGTGAAAAGTCCACTAGGTGTTCTCAAATCACTTTGGATATTTAGAAAGGAAAAGAGACCAAAAAAGAAGAAGAAGATGTCCAAGACTGACACTCTTCCAGCCGAGAAAAAGAACAAGAAAGAGATGGAGTTTGAGCTGAAACTTGCAAGGAGAAGGAAGAAGTACTTGAGCGAGAGAAGCAGATGAAAATCAGCAGACTTCTGCAAGAGGTATCAGACTTGTTCTAGTGAGGTTACAGTAGGGTTTGCTGAATTTAATTGTACTCCCAGTTTAATGTGTGTAAATGATTCTGTCTCCTTGGCCTTTGGCCCTCTGACTCTCATTCATTGGTCAAATGTACCCATTTGAACAGAGACTAAATAAAATTTAGCATGTAACTGCACTATTGTACCCTTACCAATGGCAGTCCACCACATTCTCATTAGTATATCAAAGTTTCCATCTTTGGGTGTGGCTTTACTAATTCAACTAGGTGTCAGAAACTGAGAGGGAAGATCTGGAAGAGTCGGAAAAGGTGCAGCATTGGGTGGAAAGGCTCTGTCAAACCAGACTAGAGCAAATCTCCTCAGTTGAAAATGAGTCCCCCAGAGGTAAAGTCTATCAAGTTTCACTCAAGTATACTAATGTGTGTTGGTCTTCTAGTCCATAGTTTGTTAGTTCAGAGTTCTAAGCAATTAAAGTGTACCTCTAGATGTCTCCAACCCGTTCTCCTCCATCGACTGGTCCCACCAGGCGGAGGTTCCCTGGAGGCTTGACATTGGCCACTACTGACCTTGATGACATAAACTTAGATGATGTGGACCAAAGTCTAAGGCAGCCTTTGAAAAGACTAGCCCCAACTCCACCAACATCCAACCAAGCTCCACCTCCCTTACCACGCCCTCCACCCTCACCCCGACTTTACCAGACATCCAACTATCGCCCTCCATCTCCAAGAACACAGCACCATATGCAACCAAGTTCCAGACCATCCCCTCAACGCCCACCTTCCCCACCAGCCACTTGGGTACCCTCTTCCTCAATAGGTCAAAGCCGGCAACACCCTTCTTCCCCACTATTCTCTTCCAGGGGTCTGTCCTCATCTCAGCCGCCTCCCCCTCCCCCACCACCTCCTCCTCCACCACCACCGCCTCCTCCTCCGCCACCCCCTCCACCCCGTGCACATGGAGGACAAGTACCATGCAGGGTCATCCAACTATCCTCGCTCCCCAAGCTTATCCGAACAAGGGAGCAGGTTTGGGGACAATGGTTACCGACAGAGAGGGGGCTTCTACTCCAGCACCCCCAGTGATCTCTCACGCCCACCAAGCCCGAAGTTTGACCGCAACTTGACGGTTAGCATAGTTAACATTTTTAGCAGTGTGAGAGTTGATTTGTATGTCATATAGGAGTGGGAATTTTTAGTCGCATCGCAATTCATTCCAATTTGATTACAAATTGTTTTCATTATACATAGTATTGCTATCTTCACTGAAGTGGCACCAATGTTGCATTTGCAACACTGAGCGAAAAACCCATAGAGAAGTAAATCCTGTGCAATGAAACCTGTGACAGCAGTGGTAATTCTGTTTGCTTTTCTAGTAGTTTTGGAAATTAGGATGTTGTTTGTGTGTGTGTGTGTGTGTGTGTGTGTGTGTGTGTGTGTGTGTGTGTGTGTAACTGGCAGCAAGCTGAACATGCTTATAGGTGCCGTTGTACTGTCACCCTAAAAAATTAAACTTAGAATCAAATTTAGAATCAAAATTAAACTTTTTTTTTTTTACCCACCAATTATGTCATACATACATGCATGCCTTGAGTTTGTTGTTTTGCAGATGTGAATACCCACTTTTAATTTCTTATTGAAGATGTTTGTTAGGATACATATCATCATTTGGGGGTGAAAAGCATGTCGTTTGGTTTGACGACTTTGAATTACCTGTGATTTCTATTTTGTTGGACTGTTGAAAACCTTATCCTTGTGGTCCAGGTGATGAGAAACACATCTCATGCTAGCAGGATATCTACCTCTAATAATCCACTGGTGAGTCCTTAGTTTGTAAATGATACATGTTGCACTGGACCTTCCACTCCATTTTAGCACAAATCAGACTTGCCAACCTTGTCTAAACAAATGTAAATGCAAGCTTAATGCAATCCGGCGTCTCTTTTTCAGCGGAAATAGTTTTCCAACAGTTCTCCATGCTTAGATGTTTCAATAGATCTGTTTTCCTGCTCTTAATATAACAACACCATTTCGAAACGAATATAGTTGCCACAAATCCTATATAAGGGGCTTTTTTTTTTTTTTTTTAACTCTTTGCACTGTATTATAAATATGCACATCTCTTTTTTATTTGTGAAGTAACAACATTTAAAAAGCCATTTAACAAAAACATAATTATTACTAAAAAGACATAGGGCCCTATTTTAACGATCTGAAACTCAAGTATCAAACGCGAAACGCTAGTAACTTACTCTTATAAACTTACATTTATAAATTACTCTTGCGCCCGACGCAAATCTAAAAGGGGTTGGTCTGAAGTCGCTTCATTACTCATAGGTGTGGTTTTGGGCGTAACTTGAAATAAACCAATCAGAGCGTCCTCTCACATTCCCGTTAAGAGCAGGCGCGCTTGTTTCATGGCGTATTGCTATTATTATAACGGTGGATTTGCCAGTGCACGCCAGGAGCGATTCACAGCCGAGGAGACCGATGTTCTCGTCAGGGCCGTAAAACACAGAGAAGTGACATTGTGTGAGGATGATGGGAGAAACCCACACAAATTAGCTTCGGTTAAACAGGCAAAATTTGGGTATTGTGTAATCTAGATTTATGCCTATTTTTTTCACACCCTTAAAATAGCATATGACTAACGCGCAACGCGCCACTGTCTTCAGACTGGGTTTTTCCTGGTCAGTGGTGGAATTGTTTTCTGCAAAATAGCAGCAGGGAACGTTTCGCCGGAACACGCTCCTCTTTTCTCTGAACCGCCGCCGCGCGAGCGCAAGTTCATTCACTAATTTACCAACGTGCATCTGTGGAGGGAAAAGTCGCTGTGCGCGGGTGCAAAATAGGAATGATACATGCATCGGTGTACAAAGTCAATTGCGCTGGGTGCAAGATAGGGCCCAAAGTCTATTATGTCCTTAATGAAACGTTCCTACAATATTGTGTGTTGTGTGATTAGGATTGCATAACTCTTGAAGGTGTATCACGCCCTGACCTTAAGTTTGTGTCCCTTACTGCTAACCTCTGCATAGCAAAATAGCCCCCAGCCCTCCAACCCAGCGGAGACAGATGAACCCTGTCATGTCCAAACCTATCATGCTACCAAGTCAGACCTCACACAGACCCACGCTCCGCTCTGAGACTATGGTAAGACAGGGAGAACCCGTGTGTGTACGTGCGATGATGATGATGAGGAGGATGATGCATGCATAAGCTACTGGATCTTTACGACTTTTGGACACATTGGTTTGATTGTTGCACCAATTGCTATTTGACTCTGATTATAATTTGAGTGTTTCAACTCGAGGAGGACCAGGTACATGCAGCTTTTACTGATTGCACTGATTAAGAAGGCAGAAAGAAAAGGACAGAAGGGGAGAGGTTAAAAGAGAGATGCTTCTTCCATTTGCGTGCACAATGAGATAGTTTATCAGAATTAAAATGTCTTTGATTGATCAACATGACAAACCTAGACATGCTGTCCCTGTCCTCCATCAGACTCTCAGTCCTGTTTTATCAGATCACAAAGGAAGTTAATCACTTTGCCCTGTTCTTGTGCCTCCTCAATTTAAGTGAATGGGTGCTTGCCAATTCTATGGTTATTTTCGGGAGGGTAGCAAGAAGGTCAAGAGAGGACGATACCTTGCTGTCTTGGGGTAGTATTCAGTCTGTTTATTATTGTTAAAGGTGTTTGCTATAATGCATAAGCCTCATTTTCTATCTTGTTCCCTCATATCTAAATAATCAGGTGTAATTTCCCTCAAATGATCCAGTAACTTGTAGCTTCACCATCACTGCTGTTCTGTATATAAAAGATTATCAGTTCAGTCACGCAGTCAGTGCCTGAATTCATAGATACTAGTTAATAGGTCTATTTGCCATGCTGAGGTGAACCTCATATGGCACGTAATGAAATGGTGCAAGCATTTAATGTGTTATTTTGAGGTGTTTTTAAGAGTCAGTCACAATTATGTTTGTTTCAGCCCCCAGAGATGCTCAAACGGATGGTCACGTACAACATGTCCTTTAAATCCAGCAAAAAACAAGTAACTGTCATCATTACTTTGTGTTACATCTCTCTCTCTCTCTCTCTCTCTCTCTCTCTCTCTCTCTCTCTCTCTCTCTCTCTCTCTCTCTCTCCTCTCTCTCTCTCTCTCTCTCTCTCTCTCTCTCTCTCTCGTGAAGTCTCTGCTGTCTGAGTGTATACATCTGCATGTGAAGTATATACTACATTTCTAACAATATTTCCCTGGGGATATTGGTACAATGTATCCATCTGAACTAATTTAAAACTAGTTTTGTTTCCTTGACAATAATTAAAGGGGTCATATCATAAGGGATACTTGCTGTAAAAACAAAAAAAAATGGTGTGTGATTGAACCAAAGTGATGTTGTGTATTTGTATATGGGTGTCTACATAGAAGTCTTAAAGGCACAGCAGCAAAAAAAAAAAAAGAAGTCTGTTTTTGGTGGATTCAATTATATGAAAATACATTATATGACCCCTTTAAGGTCTGATATTTGGTTTGTTTGTGGAAGTGTAGATGTTATTCTGTCTACTGCATTTCTTGAGTTTAAACATGCTTGTAATATATCTTGAAATACTCAAGGGCATCAGTAGTATGATTGCAATATTACACTTTTTTCAGTGAAGACATTACATTTTCACCTTTCCATGACACTGAACTGCTGGATTAACTCAAGTATCTCAGAAATCTACTCCTGTCACACTCATATATTTCCATGCAATCATACCTCCATCTTGTTTGCTGTGAAAGCAGCCTCTGAGTGGATCTCATTTGCACTGCACAAATGGGGGAACCAAACTGAAGTTTATATAATATTAGAGTGAATATGCAACGGATGGCATCTCTGCGTGCGTTTTCATTTTTTATGAGGAAGAGCATCACCAGAGGTCTGTGTGTTTCCATTTTGTTGGTTCAGTTTTAAGTGTGTTGTGGTTGTCAGAGACCCTTTATATTGTAACTATCTTTGCAGATGATTGTCTATTGACACTATCCAACTAGAAAGCTACCAATGGATCCAACAAAACAAATGCATAATTTCTCAGTATTAATATGTGCACCATGCAGTACGCTACTGTAGTATATTATGCAGTGTGTTACTGTTTCATCTATTATGTTATATCATGTTTGATGATTTATTGACATTTTATATTGTTTAGTTTTGTATTTAAAATTAAAGTTAGTCCAATCGTACCTGTTCATGCATTAGCTTTATGCATTAACAAATATGAACACAATAAGCAAAGTAAGCAACAGATTTTTGTTTAAATGTGCACTCAGCAAAATGTTGTTTGCAATGCTGGCCGATATGATAATTGTCTTGGAATTTATACTGACACCTATCGGTGTGGATGTAGCATTGCATAGCATTTTCGGTTACCAATTCCATCATATAAATGCACATTCAGCCATGATTTACTCTGATAGTGAAAATGTCCAGCATAATGGAGGTCACAAAAATAAAGCGATTAGCATTAAGCTGGTCATGTGATCTCAAAATAGCGGCCACCATGAAGCAACCATGTAGAATTAAGCCAATTTTTAGACTAATGATATGTTTATCTCATATGATTGTACACTATTTAAAATATATTCAAAATATGCTATTAGTTTGTGTTTAAATTACTTTAAATGAAGAAATACAGTGTTCACTTTTTAAGATCTGATGCTTTTTATAGATTGATTTAGTAATCATGCCAAACTACTAAGGCACTGATCTGGAAGACTAAACACAACCTGCCATTGATTGGGTTAGAGGTGACAATTATCCAGATATATAGTGTTCATTTGTCTTTTCTTGGAAATCAATGAGCACTAATTTGTCCTTAGAACGAGCCTCACATTTTTACAGACTATACTATACTGTCAGTTTTTCCTATTTGTTTTGCAGGGATTTCAGAAATACGTTGATGATTTTGATCCATATTCCATGGTACTGTAACCCCTTACATTAACAGTTCTATCTGTACCCTTTTGCCATTTTTATATTTTATAACACAGATATGCCACACTCCCTGACCGTTTCTCTATATGAAATATTACTTTTAATCATCTTAGCTCTATCTGTGTATGTTTTAACAGTTCACGGCTGAGCAGCTAGCTGGCAGAGATGTGCGACTATTGAGAATTAAGAAGGTAATTAAGGAAAAAAAACAGATATGTGAGCAACATCTGTAAAATGTAAACTAAGAATTGGGAGATGTTTTTTATTCTTTTCACATTCTTCAGGATGGAAAGCTTGATCTTTCCATTGAGGGAGGAATCGATTCCCCATTGGGAAAGATTGTGGTGTCATCTATCTACGACGGAGGTGCAGCAGATAAACATGGTAAGTCTTACAAAAATCACACGTTTCCAAGATATCATAGAGATTTGGGGGTTGGTTCTTTTGACTTCAGGCTTTAACAAACAGTTTAGCAACCACACTCTGAAAACTAATGATGATCATGCAAAGGTCTGGTTTATTTCTCAGTCATTTGTGATATTGATTATATTGACTTGAATTAAAAATTACCTGCTTAGTGTTTTCAATATATTACTGTTAATTCTCGATGGTTTTGTTCATGTTTTCTCAGGTGGGGTCGTGTCCGGTGATGAGATCATGGCTGTGAATGGAAAGATCCTCACGGATGTGACTCTAGCTGAAGGACAGACCTCAATGGCTCAGGCCTGGAACAGTGGAGGGGTATGACCCTCATTACAATAAAACAGCCAATCACTTTAAATCAGATCTGTCTGAACAGATTGTCCTAGGGTGAAGAAGACAATGTAGCTCATTCTAGCCTGGTTTGCATTCATGCATATTTAGGGCGTTTACACTTGTAGTTCAGTTGTCTTGTTTTTTTTTTTTTGGTCTGGATCAAAACAGGAAATGATTTATTTGTTTGCTTAACTTTTACACTGTTATTTTTAAGAGCAAACCTAAAGATACAAAACACAAAAACGGAACTTACCGAAAATCCAAACCAATGCTGTGTGCTGGGCTAAACGTGCCATGTGCTTACATATGATGCTATTTTTTGAATAGCTTATAAATTGTGATGATTCAAAACAGCTAAAGGAATTCCTCCGCAACATCGCGACTACAACGAGAAAAAATTGGTATGCTTGAGCATTCTGTCCTTTTTGGGGTCGCATCTCATGACATCACCTGTTTTTGGTTTGTTTAGATTTCTTTGGTCTGTGTTGCACTCATATTTCAGTCGAACCTTACCAGAATTTATTTGGAAGTGGACCGAGACCCCATGAAAAGGTGGGTCTTGGTCCTCTTGTTTGATATGCACCAGGGTTCGGATGTTCATAATTATTCAAATGAACCGCACTAACAGAGTGATCGCACCAGAGTTCATTTTAATCAAACTAAACCTACCAAGTCAAGTGTGAACACACCCAAACATACAGCTTTACATACAAACATACAGCTTTTGTCAATAACACTTCTACGTTAAATTCACTCAGAATTTGAACACTCGTCCTTCATCAAATTCAACACATTTCTCACCCTCTTGCGTTTGTGAATATTTTGACAAATTTGATATTGCTTTCCACTACTAATTAGAGTCTTGCTCTCATCGTACATCTTACCATATTCAGCATTCACATCATGTTGAAATAACTGCTTTTTACAACAAAAAAACATTCACATGATGTCCTAAATTTAAACAATCAAGCCTTTTCAGCCTTCAACGGTTAAATGAACTTATATAGCATTGTGTCTGTTGGTCTCAAATGTAATTTTATTCTAGTCCTTGTGCAGTTTCCTTGTTCTTCAAGATTTTGCAGATGAATCAAAACTCTTGAAGCAATTCGTAACTATTTAACATTTTGGCGTTTTACATTGGTAGTGAATTCATATGAATTCGTAAAATTTGATTGACGTTTTCATACGATCTGGGTTTGGTTTACGGGAGGGCCTTCATGCTTAGTTTATTTTTCAAAAAAATCTTACATTTTCATATGACTTAAATTGTATGAATTTGTCAAAATGTAATAGATAAAATTGTTTAGTGAGATTGGTTTGGATGAACATAGAGGTGAACTGAAATGTAGTGCTTTATGTATTTTACTGTCATCAACAAAACTGGATCTTATTAGCGCTACCCTAGAAATTAATAATTTCAGAGTACAATGATGTGAATAGCACAATGTGAAATCTCTAAGGTTTCATTGCACAATTACAGTAATTACGGTAATTTTGACATCACATAATGCTGCATTAAAGCAATTCTGCAGGATTACATAGATTTCACTCAACATTTGTTATAGAAATAGTAAGGTTGTAGCTATGCATTCTTTTTTTAGATATCAGTAGGTTGAAACAACAACCTATGCTATTGATTTTTTTTATTTTTTTTATTTACTTATTTTTCCTGGGAGACACAAATCACAAGAAAGTGCACATGGTCTGTTGCTGTAATGATTTTTTTAGCAAACATCATTTAATATAGATGAAGGGTTGGAGCAGAAGTGAAGCAGAATGTATCAATAAAAGTGTGCCAATGTGCTTGTCAAACATCAAGACAGTGGGGATTTAAGTAGGCTAATGTTATTCACAGTTAACTCATTTCATTAATGCAAATGAAACGTGTAGGAAGAAAAATATTTTATTGTGTATACAATTTATTTTATTGTGTGCTAGAATTTATCTGACTTCCATGCTTTTGTTCATGTGTATGTGCTTGCCATTTTTCTGTGTATTTGTGTGCAGGACTGGATTGACCTGGTCATTGCGGTGTCTCCACCGAAGGAATATGAAGATGAAGTGTACGTATAGTTGCATTCTTTCTCATAATACAATGACAGCTCAAGTGCCCTCTAAATGCAATTCACTCAATTATAGTATTTTGCTTTATGTGGTCTATTTCAATTGTGCTCAATGAAAAGAGCAATCAGTTGGGTAAATGGCTCTCAGTGGTGAAGCTGTCATCTGCTGTATGTCTTCAGCCCTAAAGCAGCATCAGTCAGACCCACTGCAAAGAAAAAGGTTTTCCAAGGCAGTGCCCCTGTGTACAGACAGGGCTACGTCCTTCAGATGAGGACCCCCCATCCCCCAACCTGATCGGCCAATAGCCCAGTGGTAACCCCCCCAGTGATGCAGTGTGCATCATGTACATGTGACAATCTCTTTTCTTTGTCAATCTGGAAACTCAACCAGATGTTTTCATTTGGGGATTTGTTGTAATAAATTATTCAATAATGTAATATACAATAGTTGTGATCTGTTGATCACAAGGCTGTGCAGTTGTTCTGATTAATGTTGTTCAAAGGGACTGTTACATGTCATGACTCATGCATTGATTATTGCAACTTTGTTCTGTCCCTTTGCTACTGCATGTTACTATAAATGTCTTCAGCACTACTTTATGTGGAATTATGAAAAGATACTGCCATTGGTTCACTAGAAGCAAACTAGGAAGTAAAAAATGTACGGATGGGTATAATATTTGTACTTGAAGGCTGTAAACCCTTCAAAGATAGAAATGACGTAGAAGTCTGAGTGGGGAGCAAACCAAGTCTTTATTTTATCACAAATAATGAAGCAAAAGACAGAAAATCACTTGAGTCGGGCACACTGCCATCAAAACAAACACTCCAAAATATCCCCTGCCCCCCAATTTTAGAGAGGAAGTTTGCTACAGTCATCTGTGCCCCCGGCCTGTGGACCGCACGTTGGTATCCTTCATGTGATAGAACCACTAGAGGGGCGCGACCTGGGAACGGGGGACAGGATGAGAGAGAGAAGGAAGAGAGGGGTTTGAGAGAGAGAGGTTAATGAGGGGCTTCCCGACCCCGGGGCATGCAACCAGATGATCTTCAGTCAGCTGGATGGCCTGGTTCAGCGACCCTGGGTGGTTGCACTGGACCCACTCGGCCCTTCCGCGTGGCAGCCGAGCAACATCAAAAAACCTTCAAAATAGTCCTTGCAGCATAAGTCTCTCTCTCCCCGTCCCAGGTGCATGCTTAGATCTGTCCACCAAACACTAGAATTAAAGACTGGTGTTAGTCATCATTCAATTGACTTCCTTATCACTGCTCTTCTTCACATTCGTTCCCCCGCTGCAGACTTTGCTTTACCATGCCCCCCTCGTCACAAAGGCATTTATATTTGCACTACCAGTAATGGCCTGCTGGTTGCAATGCCTTTTGACTTTTTTTCACCATGTCTTTTTGCACATTCTGTGAATCAATGCAGTGACATTCTTTGTCATTTTTATATGTCAGTTTCATATATAGCATATATAGTCTTTGTTGTAAAATTCCTTTTCCTTCAACCTTTTTTCTTCACCCCTCGTGTGGATGTGAGATGTAAAATGTTACGTTAGGTAGGTAACCCCGGTTTCCTCAAAAGGGGAACGAGACACTGTGTCATGGAGTTGACGCTATGGAATACCCACTATGCCATACTCCCCCAAATGCCTGCTCACAGTGTTGTGAAATCACCAGCGAGCTAAGCTGTCACTAAAGATTACTATACAGCACACCTAGTAACCAAGAACTATCAGCCTAAAGCAATGTCCGTAGCTCAATACTACCCCAATTACCTGATCTAAATGACCCAGGGGTAGAACTGACTAGGAAGATTGCAGGCTCACTGCGTCTGCCACCAATAAGGCAGGGCGGACTAGAAGACTGCCACCCAGACCCTCGGTCATTAGTTCCAGAGGGAGCTAGTATTATGCATTGCGTCCTAAGGACCAAGAGAGGCCTCAGGGGAGAAAACCATTCTCTGAACTGCCTGCTCTACCAAGGAACATGGCTAACCAAAATTGGGTCTCCTAGGGAACTAGTCGACATACAAACGTCTGACTATTACCTCCACTGTGAATCAGAGGGGCTAACTGTGAGAGTGGAGTGCCACAGCACTCTCATACCACTCCCTACCAAGTAGCTCTTATCTGCTGATGGATGTCCATCACAACAGTTCCAGCGAATGACAAAGAGTGTGTCGCTAACTGCGATAAAGTCCACTTTTATGCTCTGTTTCGATACTCCTCGCAAACCATTAGGAAAGAGTGTTAACATAATCCCCCACTGTGTGTATACACTCCAGGTATAGACTTGAGGGGTGACAAATTAAGGAGTGAGACACAAAGCGGAAAGCTCAATCTCCTTGCTGTACTGCCCATCCATATAAGGAAATGTACTTACTGGAAGTGTACAACTAGGAGGTGCCTCAAACTGCCCCTTCCCTTTGACAAGTACTATAATGCTATTTCCAATATGAATGTTATTCAACGAGAAACATTTTTAATGCTTCTCCAAGCTCAATATCATAGAAGGTTACAGAAAAGGAAGTGGGAAACTGAAGCGGTATTGCCCACACTTCCTGTCCCGTCTAACCTACTGACATGTGATCACAGAGGGATTAAATAGCTAACACATCCGGCACCAGTGGGGGAATGGCGGCCAGTGAGGTATTGGATGCAAGTTATGGTACTGCTCATCATCCACACTCATCACAGCCTATGATGTAGAAGAAGTATATTGCAACCATCTCTAAATTCAGAGCGCTGGGATTAATAGACAGAGAGAGAAACGTGGGGCGCAAGCAGCATGATAGCCCATTTATCCTGGATACTGAAACTGCCTTTATACGCAGTAAAACGCAGTTCACTGGAGGATGCCAGATGAAAGAGTGGAACGTGATAGCATGAATGCACAATCTCTTCCTCTAGATCCGTTACTTATGTGCCACCAGGGAGGCACATCAATATCGACTTCATACTCCTTGTACTAGCCAGGCAACCGATTATAAAGTGATTCAAAGCCGCATTCATTTCACAACCATATTACCCTTCGTGCACTACGTAGGGCGGCTGGTTAAAGAATGGGACACATCTGCGTTAGAGCCCAATTCTATATACCTGCAACAGCCCATGCACCAGAGAACAGCGGTGTGCAGAGACCTCCTCTGGGGCAGGGGCGATGAAATTACGTTCTGGGGGGGCACCGCAATATTAGCGATTGAAAGGGCAGGGGCCGAAGCCATACTGAGAGGATGCCTGCATACAGGTTGTGGAAAGTTGCACAAGCACTGTAGACCCTGGGGCTGAGTCCACATCCACTCTATAAAACCTGATGAATGTGTGTGGAGAGGACCAGCCACAAACATCCCTCAAAGACGCACCTCTTGCTAACGCCTTAGAAGCAGCTACACAGAGTAGAATGGCCCTGACTCCTAGAGACGAAGCCACCCCACATGCCACAGGCCAGACTGACCGTATTTAAAACCCAGAGATTTCGTCTGTTTGGAAGCAGCGGAACCTTAGTTGCACCCTCCAAATCAGACAAGAAGTTGATCAGATTTATGCCACTAGCCTGACTGGACATAACTTATTAAGCCTCTCTTTCTCCTGAGTTTCAAATGGTGGAGGAGAGAAGGGCTGAAGAACAACACAATGAAACATTGTAATAAGACCTAGGGTGCAAAATCACCTTGACCAGTCCAGAAGCAAAGTCCAGACAGGAGGAGGTAACTGACAAAGCCTGCAGGTCTCATATTCTCTTTAGAGAGGTAATAGCAATAAGAAAGGCCAACTTAAGAGTAAGAAGCTTCACAGAGGCTAACTCCAGGCATTGGAAGGTAGCATTAGACAACCCTTTCAAGTACCACAGGTAGATCCCATGACAGAACCCCCGGCCTGCAGATTGGCCTCACCCATCTGGCACCATGCAGGAAATGGGACACCAAGACATGTTTACCCACTGAAACCCCATCTGGTTGTGGTAAGCCTTAAGAGTTGCTGGGGTCAGTCTTGCTGACAGACACTCCTGAAGGACCTCCAGTACTGAACCGACTGGCCAGTCAACTGGGTTAAGATGGTGTCGCTGACACCATGAGAATAATAAACACCATTTAAGAGCATACAGCTTTCTGGTAGAAAGAGCCCTATCATTGAGAATGGTATTGCTAACTTCAGTAGAGAGACCAGAATCTATGAGCTGGTACCCCTCAGGGGCCAGACCCACAATTTCCAAATCCCTGTCGGGGTGAAAGATTGTCACCGGAGCCTGAGACAGAAGGTCCCTTCTGGTCGGAATCTCTCAAGGAGAACATTCCAGGAGAGACACAAGGTCCGCAAACAGGACACAGGCCGGCCAGGATGGGGCTACCAATACTAAGTGGAGCCCCTCCTGACGGACACTTACCAGGATTCCCTGGAGCAGAGTGATTGAAAAAAGTCTGTATGCCTCAGTCATGGAAAGATGTCCAGCCTCAGCCACGTATGTACCATGGCATCCAGTCCCAGAGGGGCTGGAGCATGGAGAGAAAACCACAGGGGACAGTGGGTTGACTCCTCGGGGGCGAAAAAGCCCACTTCTGCCTGGGCAAACTTCTGCCATATGGGCTCAACTAATTGAGGGTTGAGTCACCAATCCTGGGGCCTCAGCCCATGCCTTGACAGGACGTCTGCTCCCAAATTGAGATGTCCAGGGATGTAAATTACCTTTAAGGAGAGCAGTTTGCCATTCGCAAAGGATCTGCTGTACCAGCATGAACAGGGCGTGCGGATGCACCCCGACCTGGTGATTTATGTAGGAGACTACCAATGTTTTGTCCATCCACACCAACACATGATAGCCCCACAGGTCTGGGAGAAAATGTTTTAGTGCTAAGAACACAGCACTAACCTCTAGGCAGTTGATGTGCCATGACAGATGAGGGCCCTCCCCAATACCCTGAGCTGGATGGCCTTCCATGACCGCTCCCCAGACCGTAAGAGAGGCGTCCATTGTAATGATCTTGCACTAGTAACATGCTCCTACTCCTCCCAAAAGAAAGGGCATGAAGCGCTCAGCGCATGACCCTTGCCATAAACATGGGTTTTAATAAGGGATGAACCACCACTGGAAGTGTCTCACGTGCAGCAAGTCCAACGGAATTACGTTGGCGGTTGCAGCTATAAGACATAAGAACATAGCATGGTTCTGACGGACGGAAAGCTTGGATTGCTTACCTCAGACTGCCTACCATGGTGTGAATAGAATTCACCCAAGCCAGGATAATTGTGCCTGCATCATGGTAGAATCCCAAGCCCCCGGAGAAACGTAGTTCTCTGGCATCGTGTCAGATTGCTCTTCTTTAGATTTAGTCTCAAACCTAAATTCTCATTATGAGCAAAAACGACACCTCGATGTCGAAGATACCAACTCTCTCGATCTGGCTAAAATGAGCCAGTCGTCAATGTAGTTTAGCACCCACATGCCCAGGAGTCGCAGAGGAGCCAGTGCTGCATCCATGCATGTGGTGAAGGTTCAAGGAGACAAGGCTAGGCAGAACGGAACAACCGATATTGGTACGCTTCCCTCCAAAGCGAAACTCAGGAACTTCCTATGAGTGGGTAAATATCTATGTGAAAATATTTTAGATCTATCGTAACAAACCTGTTTTCTCTGATTGGATTTGAGGCACAATGAGTTTTAACATTAACATCTTGAATCTGTAGATCCACAGAATACGGTTCAAGAGACGAAGATATAAAATGGGATGCAACCCCCCGTCTTTCTTAGAGAACGAGGAAGTATTGACTGTAAATACCAGAGTCCCTTTCTGGTAGGGGAACACAATCTAGAAGGGACTCTTAACTTCTGTGCAAGAAACTGACCGTGTTCTGGCTTCACTGTTGTAAGAAGCATGCCATTGAAACACGAAGGATGATACTTGAATTGGATCCCATTTTCTATTGTTCAAAGTACCCACAGATGTCTCTCCATAGCAACCACAGCAGCCATATAACAGCAGCCGATAGCACAGGCCGTCTGCTTAGTGACGCGGAGAGACAAATCTGTGGCCCTGCTGGATTCTTCACCGCTTCAAGGCCAAGGCTCTTGCCGGTGTCGAGTTCTTTGAGCAGGTCAGCCTGATAGGCCTGTAACAGCGCCATGGTGTGCAGGGACTGACTAGCCTGACCTGCTGTCTCATAATCCACAAAGAAGATGTGATCCTGCAGGGTCTTTTGGGCAAGGCTGGCCTCTTTATTGATGAAGTCGAAGCATTAGAGAGATAGCCCGCAAGCGCCTTTTCTACCCTAGGCAAAGACTCCAACGTTGCTGGGTTATAAACTTATAGCTTAGAGATTTCAGAATGAAGATCGGTAAAAAAGGGAAAGGTTACGTTTGATTAGCTGAAACAGACTGCCACTCATCCAGCTTACTACAAGGCACTTCCCTTTTTTTTGTCTGGCCATAAATACTAAATACATAATACATTTATGTAAATACATACATAAATACTCAGATTTAATTTTGCCACCACACATGTGACAACCTCTAGCAGCTCCTTATATGATCTCTAGAGGACAATAGAGATTGCCCGCCAGTTGCACTATACACATAACCGTCCTCAATGTCCAACTCCTCAAAGCTGGACCCCCAAGAGGGCGTGTCCTCGTCTGGAGAGGAAGAAATCGCAGAGCGAGCTTCCATATCCAGAACGGGAACCTCGGGTCCGTCGATAGAGCGAGAGAAAGGGCGGTGCCTGTCTAAGACCTCCATCTGAGAACCCCATGAGAAAAGTCAACTTGATGCCTCGGCAGCCGTGGGACCCGACCCATGAGGTGTATAAATAAAATTCCCCTGATCATCAAAGAGGGCGAGGCGGGAGCTGTGCTTTCTCATATTAAAACGCTCACAGTGCACATAATCAGCTCCCCTGAGAGTTCATCAAGCGTACTCCGCTCCCAAACAAAGAATACACAGCTTGTGTCCCTCATCCCCAAGAATGTAACGGGGGCACAGGGAAACCCATCTCCTAAACTTTGACATAGTTTTTTTTGTTCAACTCCTGTTCTAAAGACAAACAGACAAACGGTTTTTGAACACACAGTGACTGACAAGCGGCTTCTGAAGACAAGAAGCTGGTGACGCTCTTGCGCAGGTGTTATTTTTAGAATTGATTACACACTGAGTTGTCTCTCCTGACTTTGTTCTAGGCCAATGTTTTGGCCTGTATTTCACATGGCTAACTCTGAAGACGTTCCCATTGGTTCCCATTGCGTCAACACCATGACACAGCGCCGATGTTCTCTCAAAGGGAACCCTCTTTTAAATATCTATCAGACTAATCTTATTTTTATATTTTCTGTCACTCCTATTACAGGACGTTCTTTTAAGACGGACCACAGGAGGAATCGACCGAGAGCCATTCTTTAGTAATTTGCAACAAGCATGTAATTTAGTATATATGTTGTAAGTGGAGCAAATACAATTATTAACATGATTTATAAATCAAACATCTGTTTTATAAATTCATAATTTACTGTTGTGGGCATTATTTTGTTGTTGAATGCAAAACAATAAATATGCATTAGCAAAAAGGTATTTTTGTGTAATGTTTTTATGACTTCTGATCATTCGCAAATTAAAGTGCCCCCATTATGCTATTTTAAAGTCTCCTAATTTTGTTTTTGTTATACATTGCACATAACCAAATTTTTCAATGATTCTCAACGGATTCTGATGAATCAGCCCCTCTAAATCCCTCCTTTCCACGAGCTACTCTGCTCTGATTGGCCAGATGGCCCAGTCTGTTGTGATTGGTCTACCGCTTACATCATGCGTCGAAAACAAAAACTCCCATTACCATAACTGAATTTCAGCTCCATCTGGAGACTTCCTAAAGCTCAGCGATTGAACACACTGTAAACCAGGGGTGTCAAACTCATTTTCACTGAGGGCCACTTTGGGGTCCGGTTGTAACGGTAAGACTTTAAAAATTTTACTACTCCTTAATATATTGTCTCTTTATTTTATTATTACTTATTTAAGTTACAAATATTGTATATGCATTTGCAGGGGTGTCTCTAGGTTTTAAAAACATCAGCCTGAAACATGAGGGGCTGGGTAATAAGCTAACATGATTTGATACAGAGAATAATGTATATTGTATGCAGGGGCAAACTGGCTCAAAAAATCTGCCTTGGCACTGTAGCCACACCAGCACACATTACCACACAGTCATGCATTCAAATGTCCCCAGATAAAATGTGGATTCCTCTGACCTACATACAGTATGTGCATTTTAAGGTGTTTAAAGAAGGCCAAAAGTATTGGATAACAATAGCTTTAAAAGCATGTCAGTGGGCAGTAGCATAAATTATTTGTAGATAACAGATTCTTAAAAGTGAGAATGAGGATAAATGTTGCGATGAATGATCCACACTACAAAATGGAAATGCAGAATGTTTCTGCTTTTTGTTGACAATACACAATCAAATATTCCAAACAGGAATGGCCTCAAATGAGAAATCTTTCAAGGATTATTTTGCATAGATGTTACATTTCAATCAAAAACCAGTGCAATCTTTTTGTGTCCAGAGGCAAATTAGCAATTTATATTAGCATTAAAGATTGGTTTCAGGAACTTGTTTCTTTCCTGAGTTAATCAATGTTTTTGGCACTAATCAGTTTAATTAAAGTTCAATTGTTCACTCATAAAGACAGTCACTTGTCGCCACCTACTGGCTTAATGATGCAAGTAGCGCAAACAGACAAGCGGAGTGATACAAACGGTGAAAAGGCTAATTCTGGTACCTATATTAAAATAATATAAAATATCAATATTATTCTTCAATCAGTTCTATGCAGGATAATCAGATTTAACAGATTTATTTTTTGACCAATTGTCAAAATATAGTCCTACAACGCAATTTTTATCAGAGCATGAGCAGATTGCAGTACAGGGAGAGGACCAGTGAACGGGGAGGATGGTGATTCATGTCATTTTACCATCGTATTTAGTGGTCCTGACAGAAAGGCAGTTCAAAGTCGATTCTTTGTTTTGGGAGATAACTTTATTTATTGTGCACTTTAAACTTTACAACTTTGCAGAACGTTTACATTCACAAACAGCTATTTTACACACTGCATGAAAGGGAATATTCGAAAAAACATAATAGGGGCATTTTAAGGATGCGTTCACATTGGAGCCTTTTCACATTTCTGGTTTTGGAACAAAGAAGTAAACTGTTGCAGGGTAAACTTCTATAAATAGGAGACTATATCAAATATAATTTCTATATAATTTTGTTATAAAAAGAAAAAAAATCCACAACTGCATTTCCATAGTTGTTTTGTATGTATTTCCACAGATCTCTACGCAATAAGTCATGTATGGCACTATTAGAGACTGGTACAGTATGTTTAGGGCCTTTGAATCAAGAATGTGTTTTGTTTTAGACAGAATAGCCAGAGTTTTAGAAATTTTTGACTTTATATAGGTTATGTGGGATTTCCAACTGATTTTGTGGTCAATGATGACGCCTAAAAATGTAATTTAATTTACCCTTTCTAGTTCAAACTTATCTATTCTAATCTGGACGTTTGTATTTATTTGTTTATTACTAAATAAAATAAATTTAGTTTTATTTATATTTAATGACAGTTTATTAACATCAAACCATTTTTTTTATGTTTTCATTTCTGCTTCCACTGTGTCCAGAAGCTGTCCCAAATTTTGATTGGAACAAAGTAAAGTTGTATCATCTGCAAATAAAACACAATTTAATTGGGTGGACACGTTACAAATGTCATTGATATATAGTAAAAATAGCTTTGGTCCAAGGACTGATCCTTGTGGGACCCCACAAGTTGCCCTCTGTAACTTGGACCTGCTGTTGGTGAATTGCACAAACTGAAATCTATTCCTGAGATAGTCACTAATCCATCTTTGTGCAACGCCCCTGATGCCATATATTTCAAGTTTTTTTTAACAATATTTTATGATCGATGGTATCGAATGCTTTTTTCAAGACTATAAAAATTCCAACTGAGTAATTTTTATTTTCTATTGCAGAGGTTAGTTTTTCTACCAGCTCTATTACCGCCATTTCTGTGGATCGATTTGCTTGGAAGCCATATTGATGATCGTTTAATAGTTTATATTTTTTTATGAAACTATCTAGTCTTATTTCAAATAGTTTTTCTAGTATTTTTGAGAATTGTGGAAGGAGGGAAATTGGTCTATAATTTGAGAGTAAATGGCTATAACCATTTTTGTAGATGGGGATGACTTTAGCTATTTTCATCTTGTCCGGAAAAACACCAGATTGGAGAGATAAGTTGAAAATATGGGTTAATGGTTTAACTACAAATGTCATAACATCCTTAACTAGCGCCATGTCTATATCATTCAAATCTGTTGATTTTTTATTTTTAAATTTATTTATTGTATTTATTATTTCATTTTCTTCTACTGACTTTAGAAATATTGAGCTTGTATTCGATTTAATTATGTCAACACCCACTCCTACTTTTAATTCTGATTGCACAATATTTTTTGCTAGATTTGCTCCTACATTTACAAAATAAGTATTAAATTCATTAGCAATATCGATTGGCTTAGTTATAGTTTTCAATTGGTTTGAAAAATACTTAGGAAATTTGCTTTTCTTAGTATTTCCTTTGATTGCACTATTTAGTACCTTCCAAGTCTCTTTGATGTTGCTTCTGAGTTGCTCTAGTAGATTATTATAATAATCCTTTTTAGTTTTCCTTAATATGTTTACTAGCTTGTTTTATATAATTTATATTTAAGTTCGGCTTCCTTTGTTCTCTTTTCTAAAAAAAATGTATATAGAAGATTTTTCTTGTTACATGCATTTTGAAGTCCTTTGGTGATCCAGGGTTTGGCTTCATACTTTGACTGCTTTTGCATGCGCATAGGACAATGTTTGTTGAATAGGTGGATAAAAATAGACAAGAATTTATCATAAGATTCATTTGGATCATTAGTTAAGTAGACTTCATTCCAAGTCTGAGTATTTAATTCTTGTTTAAAGGCTTTTATAGATACTGCGGTTTTGAGTCGTTTTAGACTATATGCCCCTTGTTTCTTTGTATTTTGATTCTGAAAAAAATGTTGCAGTGTACTAAAGACAGGTAGGTGATCACTTATATCATTTATAAGCAAGCCACTTTCTATTCTGCTGTCAACTGCATTTGTAAAGATATTGTCAATTAATGTGGAACTATTGGCTGTTATTCTTGATGGTTTTATGATAGTGGGAAAAAGACCCTTGTCCCTTGTGTGACAATATAAAAAAAGTTACTCTGAGTCATTACAGGACAAACATTTTTTTTATAAAAATTTGAAGCTTGGGAGCACAGATATTAGTTTGGTCTAATAAAAAAAAATAAAAAAAAGACCCTTGTCAGATTACGGTTGAAGTTTAAAAAGTGAAACAAAAAATAAAGTTATAAAAGTTCATGAAAATGATTTATGAACATTATTGTATATAAAATATATATTTTATAAAACATGTTGAACTCAATAAATTGCTAGAAAATCAAAGCCGCAAATTTAAATAAGGTGTGTTCCAAATTTAAGGTTGATATCAAAAAAAAAAAAAAAACATATATATTTTATAGATACTGCGGTTTTGAGTCGTTTTAGACTCAAATGCGGGGATTATGAAATCATGCAAGCCCGCATATTCTGCGCGCAGAAATCTGCAATTTATGCGGCGAAAGTGCGGCCCATTTGAAAATATGCCCCCCCATATATAAAATATATTTATTTTATATATGAAAATAAAAGGAAACGTGACCGTAGATTACAGAAAAAAAAATCATTGCTATTGCTAGACATAAATTGTACAAACCTCGGTCGCTTCTCTTCTCTGCCTTTGTAAACTTTCAATTCTATCAAGATCGTCTCTCGTAGCTGCCGGGCATCTTTGTTGCCGTGGTATTGACTCTCGCTCTCCTCCTCTTCCTCGTCGTCCACCTCCTCGCCTAGATCCCACTGATCCACTGCCTCTCTGTCCTCTCCTTCTCCCTCTCCCTATTGTTGAATCATCTGATGATGATATCTAACAATGAACATAAATAATTCAGAAAATATAACGAATAAAGAAGGCATAACTACTAATTACAATATTTCATGTTTTTCACAGTCAGTTTATTCATACTGTAACATTCGTTTGTTTGTTGTCATGTTGCAGTTTGTTTGAAATAACACACCTGTTCACCTGAAGGAAAACTCGACGAAGTGTTATTAGAAGACATCATGTCAAAGCTTTTTGGTACATATCGCCTACCGTAGATGCAACGCACATTTGAAAAAGCGAGGCGCTGGAGAGCAAAATTAGTTTGAATGCAAAATACAAATTCACCTCTAGATGGGAGTAATTCATACATATTGTCCCTTCAACAATGTCGATTGTTAAAAGTGGCTTTACAGTAATAAACGGAAAATTTTATGTAACATAGATTGTTTTGGCTTTACATACAGTATCCCACAGCACTCTCATGGGGCACCCTTCACCAGGCTCTCCTGTAAGAGAAATAAAACCGTTCACTATGAGCCAGGGAAAGCTGAGACGGCACCAAGGAAGTTCGGATTAACCCCAACCCTTTTGGATACTTCCGCTCCGCCCCCTGATTTCTCTTCCAAGCATCACAGTCAGCTACCAAGTGATCAGGCTTACGGCAAAAGAAACACTTTTACGTGGTCTCGGTCTCGTCACGGCCTTGACGGCCTTTGGTCTTGTCTTGGTCTCGGACCTCTCGGTCTTGTCTAGGTCTCGCTGTCTCAGACCGACATAGTGGTCGGGGGATTTAGCAATACAATACTACAATATCCACGACGACACAATTAACGTTCGCGCCCTTCAAATGCATGTATTTTTTTGTGAAAGGAACGATTTCTCTGCTATAGGAAGACCCTGCCGCTTTCACACCTGTAGTTTGGTTCATTTGGTCCGGACTAAGGGCGAAAAATTATACTTTGTTTCATTTTCATGCGTTTTGGTTCCTTTTCACACCACACTGATTGCTCTGGTCCGAATCAGATGATGAGTTGATGAAACGAACCAAAATGCAGTCACGTGACAACATCACTCGTTGGCCAGAGGTAACTGCACTTCGATTGGTCAGAATTAACGTGCGGGAAAATTTCAGAGCTCCCAGAAGTAAACAAAGAGGAGGAAAATCCGGCAGACAGCGTTTGACTATGGAGAGACGACGGCGTGGGCTGATAGTATCCATGGTCATAGTATATTACATAGTTTGTCTACACCACTTTAGGCAAACAATTACATTTCATAATGAATCGAGAATGCGGCTTGAACAGAATGTTTTAATGCACTGCACGCGGCGATGGAGCATCGCAAGTCACTTCAGGAGGAGGCGTGAATAAATAAATGTATTTATTGCTAAATAAAGCAAATAGTTCGCTGTTTTTATGGGTTTTGGAGAGTTGGGAGCTAATATGGTCATCAGACCATATTTCTATGAGGCTCCGCACCTCCTCAGATTGAACTCCAAGTTTGTCCGCGAGCTGCCATGCTAGTGCAAAATGTCAACAAACATTATTCCTCATCCCATAATGCACAGCGCGGCTGACTACGGCAGCTGGTTTAGTCCAAAAATGTGCAGTTATCTGACAGTTGGGTCTGTTCGAGTTCGGATCACGTTCTCACCACAAACGAACCGCTCCAGAGTTCGTTTGAAAGCGTACCGAGGTACGCTTGTTTGGTCCGCTTTCGGTGCGCACCCGAGTGCGATTGCTGCATTCTCACCGGCCCAAACGAACCGCACCAATTTGGAAAACGAACTCTAGTGCGATTCAACCGAACTAAACAAGGCAGGTGTGAAAGCACCCTAAAAGGAACTTCTTTCAGAGACGCAACGGAATTGCAAACATTAGCAGCCATCTTGAAAGTAGCAAGTGACTTGATCGAAGATATCCCCCTCGCTCTCTTTACTCAGTTACGTATGACGCAAGCGCGTAAGTGCGAGTCCCAAATCCTGATTGAAAATCCTCATTGAAAATACTAAAATTAATAGAAATAAAGGTTCTATTAAGAGTGGTGACACTCTGCTTTTGCCTTGAATGATCCTTGTTTTTGTATTATTTTTGTTGTTGTTGGTTGCTTGATTTATTTTACAATATTTTGTTAAATGCAATTTTGCTTTTTCTTTTGTATTTTTTTTTTTTGTTTGTTTTGCTGCTGGTGCTGCTTAATTCATTTTCTTGCAAACTGTTAAAACCAACTCTGTCTCTCTTTTGCATTTTCCTAACTCTTTGTTGAATTTATTTATTGTACTTTGAGGGCAACGAGGCCTTGCCCATTTCTTTGTGCATTTTTTTTATTCTTATTTGGTATTTTGTTTTGTCATTTAAGTTATTGTCAATTCAGCAGGGGTGCAGTTTAGTGCCTTGTTCTTTATTAATACTGTGTGCATTTTAGTGACGCTTTAATAAGTTTGCTCTTTTTCTTATGTCACAGGATCTGGGTGCCAAAGGCAGGGAGCCCAGCTCTATTCCCTTCTAGCGGTGGTGGTGTGTTATTCACAGTGTGCTGTGTCCATCCATGGAAAGTGGTGTGTGTGCGTGTGTGTGTATCTGCGTGCACTGGTGAAAGGAACGATTTCTCTGCTATAGGAAGACCCTGCCGGTAAGCCCCAGTTAGCTGTGACCTTCTTAGAGCCAAACTATTATGATGCTGTGCTTTGGCCAAGGCCTGATGTGTTTTAATGATTGTTTTACAGTGACTGTGATTTAATAAAGTAAATTGTTTTTGTATTGTTACCCACGTCTCTGAGCTCTTATTTGATGAATAAACTTGTGTGTCCTTTTGTGACCCTAATGTCTCTGAGTGGAATTCCCAGTGTGACGTAGTTGTGCAAAATGATTTAAAACCACCTGCGGGTTGCCACATATGGTCATGATAAATACACTAGTTTGTAGCGCAAATACATTTAATTTGTTGTTCTAGTTATGTACTATTGTGGCGAATGATTTGTAAGTCTCGCACATTCTCAGAAAATAGCTTACTTCAAGTCAAGTCATCTTCATTTATATAGCGCTTTTAACAATGTAGATTGTTTCAAAGCAGCTTTACAGAGATAAACATATAAATATACTTCAGTGTTGCAAATAATGTGGATATACAATGGGGACACTGGTTATTTGTTTCTGGTTTCCCTTGTTCTTGTTTATTCTCATTACTTTGCCTAGGTGTGTCCATTGGGCGTTTGCAAAGTTAGGAGATCTGAGGTCCAAAAACTGAGCTTGCTAGTGTGTCTGAACAAATATCTTTCCCTGAGTGCATTTTAAGATAGAGAGCAAATTTGGATAACTTTAGAACCATGTCATTGTGCAGTATCATAAATGATCTGCCAAGCAATAAGACATGATATAACTTTCATATTTATTTACAGTATACACTCATAGTCTCTTGTTCATGCTCTGGTGTTGTCCGTTTTATGCTGTCGTAGTTTCTCATGCTTTAGTTTATTGATTTCTTATTATATTTTGAGTATGTGCATTTGGCTGAACAACCCTTGCACGACAGTATCCATTTGAAAATAAAATAAGTTTTATAGGTTTATAATTTTTAAGTCCAAAGCAATTTCATTGCACACAACGGAGAAATGGCAGGAGAGAAAATGCATGACAAATGAGCTCACTTAAAAAGGTTTTATTAAAACAGCATCATAAATAACAAATGTGTTATTCAAAGCAGTAAGCCTGAATCATTATAGGCTTGTACTCTGTTTATACTGTAAAGACTTCTTAAGTTTTTACATTACGGAGCAATGGGAGCTGGTGCTTCGGGATTGAAAGGATCAGGATTTATTTTGTTCAGATCCTCTATGACAGTGTCATATTCTTTTTTTCCACTGCTCTGGTGTCAGTGTAGATGGGCTGGTCTCCAGGAACTTATACGCATCTTTAGTCTGCAAGCTAAAGATACTTTTTGCATGAAGACAGGATTCACCGAAGGCCTTCCAATGCTGAAAGATTTGAGGTACAAAATCAATCACAGGAAAAAGAATATAATCACGGTGAAATAACTGAATATTTTCTCAATGTCTAAGTTACCCCTTGTGCTGAAGTAATAGAGTCCAGAAAGATCTCCTTCATATCACTCTCCTCGATGAAGTGTTCATTAGCAAAAGTCTCGTCTTTGAGAGCCTCCAGCATTACACTCACTGATTCCCAGAACTTCTGAAGCTGAATCAGAATGTTTTGGATTCGGGAAAGGCATTTTTGGACGTCATTCAGATGGACCGGGTCGGGTATTGAACCTTTAGAAATAATATGAAGCAGACATTAATTATGAGAGGTCACTCTGAGGCTTCTGGTGTTAATCAGGGAATGTGTTGAGCACGATTGGAAACTCCTTAAGTGAAATATCTTACCATTTTCTATTTTCATGCATGCCAACTTCAGCTGCATATCCGTCATCCTGACATGGATGCTCCACTCCTTGCCCATCAGACTTGACTTCTCAATGGAGAGTTGAGTCAGTTCGCTGGACAGGACTTGGGTTTTCGCAGCTGCTTCAGAGTCATTGTCAGAATTTTCAAATAGTTTAACAATGGCTCCAACAAATGGTACAAGGCTAGAGAAGAAACCCCCGTCATCTTTTTTGCTAGAAGTCGCTTTGACATGATTATACAGCTCTTGGTTTTTCTGTTTAATCGTTGCCTCAATTTGTCCAATTTTTGCATTGTTTTTCTTCAGTTGCTCTTCCAGATCTCCCACCGCCTTTTCATGGGCAATCATTTCCACAGAACTTTGTTCTTTTTTTTTTTCTGTCTCAGCCTTTTCAAGAATGACATCACTGGTGCAGGAAGCCACACTGTGGTTGTGTTTCTCATATCTGGCGATGACAGATTTCATATTTATCGTGAGCTATAGCAAATTAAATGTTCCTGATATACAGTGAGACATATGTTCCAGATATAGTAAATTCAACAAATCTTACTACACTTTCTAATGCTAAAATACACATTTTAGCAACATTTTACCTGTCTACCATCAGTCCCACTTTGTCAACAATTTCAGTGATCCATGCTCTGGCTTTTTCAAGGGACTTAATAGCCAAAATGCTTTTATCCTTTTCAACGGCAACCTTCAGGGCCGGCAGCAGCGTAGAATATAGGTTTTTACTTGTGGCCGCACACTGAAAGACAGCAGAAATGCTTACATTGTTGATCCACAATGGAGTTTCATACTTTACATAGAAAACTATTTTGTCAAAATCAATCAATCAATCTATAAAACATTAGTAGTAGTAGTAGAAGCTTTTATTGTCACTTAGTCACAAGTACCAGTGAAATTAGCCATCAACCTGTCCATGCACAAACATACATACAATATGACAATGGGGTAGACAAGACAGGAAGACAGAGGATTGAGGAAAATAATACAGCATGACATGAGGATAGGTGAGGGAAAAAAAAGGCAACTCCCAGACTATGCTCCTGTGAGTACAGTCTGGGAACAGGAAAAAAAAACACCTCAGCAACATTAGCACATAATCAGTTCTACGACATGAATCCACAAGACTTGCAACAGGGGAGGGGAGTGGGGAATGGAGGTAACCCAGCACAGGCAAGCCTATTGGTGTCTCGTGACCAGTTCAAGTGTCAATCAAGAGTGAAATAAGTGCTCTTAAGATGGACAGTTCTCAGAAGGTTCCTTTCGGTAGTTTGTGAAAAGTGTGTGTCGGCTGGTAAACTATCATTAATCCATGATGATTACATAATAGGTGGGTTTGCTCTAGAGCTCCGCTGTTTCATGCTTTCCTTTACTCAGAATCTGTATGGTATAAAACGCTATATACAAATAAACTTCAGTAGAGTGCCGAATTGCAGATCTGGTGGAAACATATCCACATTCTGTGATCTGAAGCTTTAACCGCTCTTTTCTCATTATGATAATTTTTATTGTGGTGTTGTTGTGTAATGGAGAGATAAAGTGTAGCACATATTTAAATATTAATCTTAACACTGCAGATTTCTTGACAGTGTTTAAAAGTATTTTATGACTGCAATCTCTCTTGGTGAAGAGAATGATGGACACATTAGAAATGTTAAGAATTAAGGTAAACAGGTCTTGTGCAATATGTATAACAATGCACTCATCTCTTGGACTGACGGTTGTAAACTCTTAAAGATAACGGTTCTTTATTGGCATCTATGGTTCCATGAAGAACATTTCAAATGCTAAAAGAATATTAAAAATCTATGGAACTTTTTTTTTTTGCACAAAAGGCTCTAGTGGTACTTAAAAAAAAAAAAGTCTTCACATGGCTCTTTTAAGAACTGGTCACTGAATATCTTTGGTTAACCAAATATGGTTATTCTTTAGCATTGTTGTGAAAATCCATAATTGGAGTCTTTCTTTTTAAGAGTGTCAATGGATGTGGTTTGCAATAACAGAATTGGCTGAAGAACATTGGCTTTACCTTCAGCAGAAGAGCCTCAGAGGACCCAAAGAGAAGCTGAGTTTCAACAGCACGCTCTCTGAGAACCCTCTCCAACTTGGGGAACTTAGCCAAACAGAGATAAGAGAGATGGTAGAGCAGAGCCGTACGCTGAGCAGATGGAAGAAGCTCCGTGACAAAGTCAGGGCTACTTGCGACCTCAATTTCTGTAGAATTACAAATGTGATAGGTAAACTTGATAGTTTTGCGCAGACTTGTGTCAATTATTAACAACATAAAAAAATGTGAGAGGTTTACATTTTATCAGTGAAAAACAATTCCTGAATTTTTACCCACCTTTGCTCTCTGACATTTTTTGTCTGTAAAGGAAGTACCTGGAAAACACTAAAAAACAACAACACTATCAAGAGACAATAATCAACAATAAACGAGAGAGGTCAGTAAAAGTTACCTGTAAGATGAATGAACCTCTAATCAATGTAGTTAACTGTGTCAGCATGGGGAATTTATACTCTACGGCGCCTCCTTAAAATGGTTCGTCATGTACAACTAATACGATCCAGATGTTGTATTGTAACCCTTGGGGGATCTCTGTGGTCGGGCAAAATGAGACTTGAATATTCCTCTTACCAGAGCTGTTATTAATATCAGGTGTCTAAAATGATGAAATCAAACATTCTTATTTTAATCTCCTTTCCTTAAAAGGAGACTCATTGCGAGCAGTGTTTTTCTGTTTTTCTCAAGGCAGTTTATATAAATCAAATGTAAAAGCATACCCCAGTTACACTTAATGTTGTCACATTTTCCTGGTTAAATAATTATTACATCATAAAAGAAAAAAACTAATAAAATTCTATTTTGTATTTTAACCTTAACTATGTAATTAATATTCAAATGATTAAATTCAAGAATAAATCGATCAATTTAGTTGTTAAAGCATTTTATGCTTTAACAACTAAAGGCTGTAACAATTTAAACAATATATTTTAGACTCAATCAGGAAGACTCAATCAGCGCGTCACGAATGACTTCACTTCTAACCAATCATGTGCTAACACATGATGTTTTATTAATAAGGTTCGGGAGGATCACGTTCTAATGATCAAGCAATCAAGTCACTCCAACCAGCTGTCATCAATCAGTAATCAACAGATCCACTCAATCAGCATGAGTAAAACCTATAAATATTCACAGTCAACTCACCCTTATTCATCGACAGTTTTCAGCATCCCTCCACCACCCCATCTCCTCACACTTGCATGGCTATCTTCCTAACCAGAGACGGGGGGAGTACTCTGGGTTCGGGCCCAATTTCCGAGCTCGGAGCCCTCCCCCCGGACAGCACGCCAAATACGCATAACCATTTACTCTCTGATCATTCGTAAGTGTGAACTCGTGAATCACAGTATAAAAGATTGGTACTTACATTTGTCTGAGTTTGCAGATGCTGACACTGCCAATTACCTCAGGGTAGTCCAGGAGAGCACAAACCATACAAGCATCCTGTTGATCCACATTGTTTGCCGGCGCCGGTGTTAAGCCAAACAGGCAAAGAAAGCAGCCAAGTGGGGAGCGGGAGCCCCGGTGGTAACATTACAGGTAAATTAAGCTAGTCCACACAACTACACGAATAGTCCAATCGTATGGCAATGTTGCCAGATCAGTTAAAACAGTGTGAGATCAAGCCAGAGTGGATCAGTTAAAAAGCAGGCCAGATTGCATCAGTTAAAAAATCAAGGACAGTTCAAATTAACTACAAAACAGTAAAAGGGGAGAGTAGCGGCAGCTAACCGCGCCAGCGTTCACTCTTCCCCAAAGTGTATGTGGCCTCAATAGTGAAAAACCATGACACTGTTGGTTGCAGGTCTTTGGGGAAGTGTGACCTTATCATTAGGTTCCTGAGAAGTGCAACGAAGATTGAATCAAGATCCTACCTAATATCCTCTTGGGGTATTTCTTTGGTCTTACAAGCCTTACAGAAAGATCTGTTTAAACCATTAAAATCAGTCGGCATACCGTGCCCGTTGGGAGTGAGAGCTCACTCCACCAGTTAGCGCGGTCAAGTTGGTTTGGTGAACGCTGCTTCATTAGCAGACATCTGTAGAGCGTTACTAGTCTAACCCTCGTTCCCTTCTGCCACAACTTTGAACTGCCGCTGAAGTGGTTGAGATGCTGTTTTGGCTCCTGAGCACAAACATGAGTGTGTGGTACGTGCTGGCCACGTTTTATACCCGTAACTACGGGGCGTGGCCAGACATGCAAATTCCACATGCCAATTTCCCTGGCCTTTTCTGAATATGTCAGAGCTGTTTGGGGATCCCAAGAGGGACCCCTAGTGTCAGTTTCGACACAATGTATCTGTTCCCTCCATAAGGGAACAAGGGTTACACAAGTAAACAACACATTTTGCTAAACTATCCATAGTTTAACCATGGTATTTGTAGTCAAAACTGTGGTTACACAAATTGTAATAATCCAAAACATGGTTACACATTTACTATAATAAAACCATGGATAATTTTCTTAAGGGCCATCTCTTTTGTTGAAGAGAATGATAAAATCATTAGAAAAGTGTCACAGGTCGGGGCGGGCCACTGGCTGCACCCACCCCTAGAACCCCCTTTCCACCCTTGGGGAGTCGGACAGAGGCCAAACAAGACAGACCAGGAATAATAAAAAGAATACTTTATTATCAATTAAAAGTTCAGAAAGTTTAAAAGGTGTGGAGTCGAGTACGAAGTCCGCTTCGGCCTGTGGTAGGCAAGGAGATATGGATGGAACTTCGTTGAACTCCAGTCCAATGGGCGTTCGGGTATACACGGGGCTCGTGGGAGGAAAACACTGCAAAGCAGGCAGGTAAAGTATATACGTAATTCTCTTCTTCTCGGAGTCAACAGAGAACTTACGGCTGGTGTCTTCTCAATGAAGCAGATGAGTAAGTGACTTCCACACACAGACGTTTGGGCATACACGGGGCTCGTGGGAGGAAAACACTGCAAAGCAGGCAGGTAAAGTATATACGTAATTCTCTTCTTCTCGGAGTCAACAGAGAACTTACGGCTGGCGTCTTCTCAATGAAGCAGATGAGTAAGTGACTTCCACACACAGACGTTTGGGCATACACGGGGGCTCGTGGGAGGAAAGTACTGCAAAGCAGGCAGGTAAAGTATATACGTAATTCTCTTCTTCTCAGAGTCAACAGAGAACTCACGGCTGGCGTCTTCTCAGTGAAGCAGATGAGTAAGTGACTTCCACACACAGACGTTTGGGCATACACGGGGCTCGTGGGAGGAAAGTACTGCAAAGCAGGCAGGTAAAGTATATACGTAATTCTCTTCTTCTCAGAGTCAACAGAGAACTCACGGCTGGCGTCTTCTCAATCAAGCAGATGAGTAAGTGACTTCCACACACAGACGTTTTGGGCATACACGGGGCTCGTGGGAGGAAAGTACTGCAAAGCAGGCAGGTAAAGTATATACGTAATTCTCTTCTTCTCAGAGTCAACAGAGAACTCACGGCTGGCGTCTTCTCAATGAAGCAGATGAGTAAGTGACTTCCACACACAGACGTTTGGGCATACACGGGGGCTCGTGGGAGGAAAGTACTGCAAAGCAGGCAGGTAAAGTATATACGTAATTCTCTTCTTCTCAGAGTCAACAGAGAACTCACGGCTGGCGTCTTCTCAGTGGAACAGATGAGTAAGTGACTTCCACACACAGACGTTTGGGCATACACGGGGCTCGTGGGAGGAAAACACTGCAAAGCAGGCAGGTAAAGTATATACGTAATTCTCTTCTTCTCGGAGTCAACAGAGAACTTACGGCTGGCGTCTTCTCAATGAAGCAGATGAGTAAGTGACTTCCACACACAGACGTTTGGGCATACACGGGGCTCGTGGGAGGAAAGTACTGCAAAGCAGGCAGGTAAAGTATATACGTAATTCTCTTCTTCTCAGAGTCAACAGAGAACTTACGGCTGGCGTCTTCTCAGTGAAGCAGATGAGTAAGTGACTTCCACACACAGACGTTTGGGCATACACGGGGCTCGTGGGAGGAAAACACTGCAAAGCAGGCAGGTAAAGTATATACGTAATTCTCTTCTTCTCAGAGTCAACAGAGAACTTACGGCTGGCGTCTTCTCAGTGAAGCAGATGAGTAAGTGACTTCCACACACAGACGTTTGGGCATACACGGGGCTCGTGGGAGGAAAACACTGCAAAGCAGGCAGGTAAAGTATATACGTAATTCTCTTCTTCTCGGAGTCAACAGAGAACTTACGGCTGGCGTCTTCTCAATGAAGCAGATGAGTAGATAGTACACTGTCAATCAATTTCGTATTTACGCACACTCTCCCCTTCTCGATGGATCTTCACATAACCTTCTCTCTCTTTGCTGTAAGGTACAACACAGTGAGCTTTTTCTCAAGGGATCTATAATGACATGCAGGTGAGTGGAAAGGCTTCAGCGGGTTTAAGCATACACTCACACATCAAAACCGTGCATCACGTCATTCCATCACTGCAAATCAACCCTCAAGTGGAAAATATAAGGCGTAAGGCCGTTGCCATTTCCTGCCCAACATTCACATCAGAATATACGGTGAGAGAAGATTTTGAGGTCAAGCGGTCTACTCACAGTTCCTTCACAAAAGATCCCACATCCAACAATTTTCTCTCCCCTCCACAATGTGTCCAGCTCTTACTCCCGTGTATCAATTGTCATGCCCGATCGCCAGCTTACTTGCTCCTTCAGAACTCCACGGCCCGCATGCCTTCCCCCACACCCTCCTGTGTTTTTCCTCTCTCCTCTTATCCTCCCTATATTGCAACTTGTCCCAATCGTGGAGCTCCAATCCCCTCGTGCCCAGCTGCCGGCGATTTCGGCTAATCACCCCATTCGCGGGGATGTTGCGCTAAACCGGAAGTAGCCCGGTGTTCCATTGTTATGGGTCTGGCGGGAGGTAATCGCGATGAACATTAGTTCCGCCCCACAGGGGGGAAAGTTGGAATTTCGTCACCTCGTGACATACCCCCCCCGCCAAACCGTTCTAGTCCCTAGAACGTGAGGGGTCTACCCAGTCTCCGTACCGTGTCGGAGGCCGGCCCTGGTTGTTCCGTAGGGACCGTCTTGGGGGCGAGGGTACAGCTGCTGCCTCTGGCTCAAGGGCCGGTCCCCTTGGGACCACTGCCCAACCTATTAGCGGGGTTCGATGGGCTCTCTCTTCGGCGGGGGTGGCGGTGCTTACCGATCTTGGATAGTTGGGACAAGGGCGGATCAGGTTTCGATGTAACACTCTTTCTGGGCCGGTTGCTCCTTCGGGACGGAGGACGTACACGGGCTGGTCAGGCCTAAGCTGTCGCTGGACTACGTACGGTTGGGGTTCCCACCGGTCGCTCAGTTTCCCTTTCCCCTGGCGCCGATTGTCCTTGACCAACACCCTTTCTCCCTGCAGCAAAGGGGGCCTGCCGGGCCGTCCGATCATATAACCGTTTATTTTTGAGGGCTGCTCGGTTGATTCGGGTAGAGACCTGCTCGTAAGCCAAGTGGAGGCGCTGGTGGTGGTTATTCACCCACTCTGTCAAGTTGGTCCCTTCCTCGGCGGGGCTGGTCCCTAGTAACAAGTCCGTGGGCAACCGTACATGTCGTCCGAACATCAGGTATGTAGGAGCATATCCTGTGGTGCTATGCACGCTATTATTGTAGGCCTGGACTACGGCCGGGAGATTTGCCGTCCAGTTCCCCTGTTGTTCCACCTCCAATGTTCCGAGTAGACCCAACAGGGTCTGATTAAATCGTTCACAGCCTCCGTTCCCTTGGGGATGGGTACGGCGTGGTGTGAGTCTTCTTACAGCCGTATAGCTGACACAGTTCCCTGATAACTCGAGACTCGAAACTAGGCCCCTGATCCGAGTGGAGAACTTCCGGGCACCCAAAGGGCTGGAACACATGTCTCCAAAGGGCGTTGGCAGTGGTGATGGGCAGTCTGATCTCTGGTTGGAATGGCCCATGCGTATTTTGTGAAGAGGTCAGTTATTACGAGGATGTTTTGGATGGAATCTGCGGGCCGTCCCAACGTCAGGTAGTCCATCGCCACCATGTGCAACGGCGCCCTAGCCCGAATGGGGGCTAAGGGTGCTCTCACCTCCCTCCGGGCTTTAAAAAGAGTGCAGCGTGGGCACTGAGCAATGAACCTCCTCACAGCTTCCTCCATTCCAGGCCAATAGAAGTGCCTCCGCACCAATGAAGTAGTCCTTTCTTGCCCTTGATGTCCCAGGTGAGTGTGGTAAGCTTGTAGCAGAGCATGGGTTTGATCCTCAGGTACCACCACTTGACTTACTTCCTCGCCCAGTGCTGGGTCCTGTATTCTACGACAGACGACCCCCTCCTTGAGGATGAGCCGCTCCCGTTGCCCCCTCAACCGCTTCACCCCCTTGAAGTGGTACACGCCCGTGCCTCCCCTTCCGGCCAATTTCCTTGCTGTAGCCAGTCTCGTACCTGGGCCAAAGCCGGATCCTCTGCTTGGCGTTCCTTCCATCGTTGGGGGTCCCAACCCCAGCTTGAGGGAACTCTTTCCTCCCCAAGACCAGGGGCTTCTATGATCCCCACCATCAGCCCTTCCTCGAGCAGTGCATTCTGGGGCGGAGTGGGACCAGCCGGCATACTCTCGGGGAGCCGGGACAGTACATCGGCATTAGTATGCTCCTTCCCAGGGCGATACTGGAGCTGGTAATCGTAATTGGCCAGTTGTGCCACCCACCGCTGTTCAACGGCTCCCAATTTGGCAGTTTGAAGATGGACCAGTGGGTTGTTATCCGTGACTACAACCACCTTTGCTCCCCATAGATAGTCCTTGAACTTCTCGCTAACAGCCCACTTCATGGCGAGGAGCTCAAGTTTAAAGGAGCTGTAGTTGGCATCATTCCGTTCGGCTGGGTGTAGGCTTCGGCTGGCATAAGCGACAACTCTCTCCTCTCCTTGTTGTCGCTGTGCCAATACGGCCCCCAAACCCAGGTTACTGGCGTCCGTATAGAGCGTGAATGGCTGGGTGAAGTCGGCATAGGCCAGAATTGGGGCTTGAGTCAGCTCTTGTTTCAGCCTCCGGAAGGCCGACTCGCAGACGGGGGTCCCATGAAATGGACGGGGACCCACGCCCCCGGGCTCGACCAGAGCCTGCAAGCAGTTGGTTCAAGGGTTTGGAGAAATCCTTGATGAACCGCCGGTAGTATCCCACGAATCCCAAAAAGGATCTCACCTGGCGCACTGTTCTGGGGGCGGCCCCACTCCTGGACGACCGATACCTTGTCGGGGTCTACTGCAATCCCAGCCGCACTGACCCGATGTCCCAGGAACTTCACTTCCTTCTGGAGCAGCTGACATTTCTCGGGCTGTAGTTTTAACCCGTATCGTTCCAGGGACTGGAATACCTGCTCCAAGTGCCGGAGGTGAGACTCGAAGTCCGGAGAGTACACGATAACGTCGTCCAGGTACACAAGAGTGGAGTCCATGAGCTGACCCCCCCAAACAACGCTGCATGAGACGTTGGAAGGTGGCGGGAGCGTTGCACAGACCAAACGGCATACGCTCCCACTCAAAGAGGCCAAAAGGGGTAGTGAAGGCAGTCTTTTCCCGGTCTCGTTCTTCCACTTGCACTTGCCAGTAACCGCTAGCCAGATCTAAGGTGGAGTACCAGGCAGCCCGGGTGAGGCTAGTGAGGGAATCCTCAACCGGGGCAGGGGGAAAAGCGTCCCGCTTTGGTAACAAGGTTCAGTTTCCGGTAATCAACACAAAACCGCCATGCCCCGGTCTTCTTCCGAACAAGAACGATGGGTGCCGCCCACGGGCTGCTACTCTCCCGAACAACGCCCTTCTCCAGCATTCCCCTTAGGAGGGCGCGTACTTCGGCATATAGGGTAGGTGGCACGGGTCGGTAGCGTTCCCGGCTGGGGGGAGCATCCCCAGTCGGTATCTGGTGCTTTACAATGTCTGTCCTTCCGTAATCCTCTTCGTGTGCGGAGAATAGGTGTTTCCATCTCACCAGGAAGTCTTTGAGTTTTCTTGCCTGTCCTTCCTCCAACCCATCGCCTCGCAGAGACTCTCCAGTCAGGTAGGCCGGCAATTCTCCTTCCGCTCGGCTCGTCGGGCGTTCGGTCTGTGCCAGGGCCACCTCCACTACTGTAGGTCCCACCTGGCAGAACTGCACCTCCCCTTCCTCAAGAACCTGCTGCGGGCTTACTGCCGTAATTCGGGCCAGACGTTGGTGTCGATGTAGGTCTACAGCATAGGGATTCGTATTTCGTAGTCGGACGGCCACTCGATCTCGACAGACAGAAGCCAATCCTCGGGGCCACTTCCACAGCCTGACAATCCGCATGAGGCTCCACCAGGATCCACTCCTGGGACCTGTGGAGCTGAGCTGGGAGGCGAGCCCAGATAATGGCCTCGCTCCGAGCCGGAATCGATATTGCATACCGGCATGCCACTCTCCCCACATGTTCCTGATCCCGTTGAACAGCCGCCAGGCAGACTCGTCGACAATCAGCCGCAATCCTATCCCACTCTTGCTTCTCTTCCTTCGGGGGTCACAGATGTAGGTCTCGCTCTAAACACTTCCTCCCAGCATTCGGTAATTACATTCATCCCCAACAGGGCACGATGAGCTCCCAGACAGGAATCCCGCACGATCACCACTCCCTTTTGAGCCACCAGAGTTCCCTGGACCTCCAGGTCTGTGACCAGATAACCCACGTACGGAATGTCTAAACCGTTGGCCCCTCGCAGAGTTAACCAGGGGGCGTCCGCAACGGAGTGATCCTGAACCCCGAATAATTCCCGAGACAGGCTTTCGGAGAACAGTGTGACTTGAGACCCTGTATCCAGGAGGCATTGGACTTCCGTCCCATTGACTCGAGCTACCACCAGGGGACAGCGACCAACCAGACAGTTTTTAGCCGTTGATGGAGAGGGGTCGACTAGGGGGGTTCCGACCACTTGACCCACAGTAGCCGGAGACACTAAAAACCCCCCTGTGATCCTCGGCGTGCACTGCACTGCCGGGCGTAATGACCTGGAGCGCCACAGCCATTACAGATGGGGCGTCCTTGTTCGTCCCATTGGAAACGGAGCCCGGATGACCGGGATGGACGTTGCTCTGGAAATTGACCACCGTCGGAATATGCCCGCTCCCGTACCGGTGGTGATGGGCGACAATGTTCTCGGCGTAATTCTTCTAGGAACGTTTTTGATAACTCGGCCATCTGTTCACGGACATCTCTTCGCAACTCATCTCGTAGGGCCTGTTTCCAGTCAGGCGGCACAGGAGGTAAAGGGC
>JARPMJ010004419.1:0-10000 GCA_033366665.1 Phoxinus dragarum
CAAATACATCACTTTACCTTTAAAAATATATAGGCCTGTATATTTACACAGTATATAATGAGACTGGCATCATTTCAACAACAAGTCTATATACATCGCTCAGATTCGGGAGCGATCCGGAGTCAGACCAGATTCGGGAACGATCCGGAGTCAGACCAGATTCGGGAACGATCCGGAGTCAGACCAGATTCGGGAGCGATCCGGAGTCAGACCAGATTCGGGAACGATCCGGAGTCAGACCAGATTCGGGAGCGATCCGGAGTCAGACCAGATTCAGTCAGTTTCGCTCTCATCCTGGTATTTGGCGGTGGCTTTGATGGCGCGGCCATTTTGAAGAGGCATTTCTTCATAATCGCTCCTTCACACACACACACAAAACACAAACAAAGTCTCACAATAAGAAGAGCTTCTGGTTTTAAACTGGTATACAGTCAAACCAGATATTATTCAGACACCAGATATCATTTTTACTAGTTAATTTCTGTGAGTGAGGAGAGCAAAATAAAGTAAACTGTGACATTATACCCAAATATTCTTCATACTGTGACTACCAGTAACATTTGGTACTGAAAATGACTACACACACACTGAACACAATGAAGCATTGCTTGGTCACTGGTTGAGCTAAACTGGTATTATGTAATTGTGTAGTTAAATTTACCAGCTGACAGATATTCAACATAATTCATGTGTGAGACAGTCTAACAGAAGTGTGTGTGTGTGTGTGTGAGACAGTCTAACAGAAGTGTGTGTGTGTGTGTGAGACAGTCTAACAGAAGTGTGTGTGTGTGTGTGTGAGACAGTCTAACAGAAGTGTGTGTGTGTGTGTGTGAGACAGTCTAACAGAAGTGTGTGTGTGTGTGTGTGAGACAGTCTAACAGAAGTGTGTGTGTGTGTGTGTGAGACAGTCTAACAGAAGTGTGTGTGTGTGTGTGTGAGACAGTCTAACAGAAGTGTGTGTGTGTGTGTGTGAGACAGTCTAACAGAAGTGTGTGTGTGTGTGTGTGAGACAGTCTAACAGAAGTGTGTGTGTGTGTGAGACAGTCTAACAGAAGTGTGTGTGTGTGTGAGACAGTCTAACAGAAGTGTGTGTGTGTGTGTGAGACAGTCTAACAGAAGTGTGTGTGTGTGTGTGTGAGACAGTCTAACAGAAGTGTGTGTGTGTGTGTGTGAGACAGTCTAACAGAAGTGTGTGTGTGTGTGTGTGAGACAGTCTAACAGAAGTGTGTGTGTGTGTGTGTGAGACAGTCTAACAGAAGTGTGTGTGTGTGTGAGACAGTCTAACAGAAGTGTGTGTGTGTGTGAGACAGTCTAACAGAAGTGTGTGTGTGTGTGAGACAGTCTAACAGAAGTGTGTGTGTGTGTGAGACAGTCTAACAGAAGTGTGTGTGTGTGTGAGACAGTCTAACAGAAGTGTGTGTGTGTGAGACAGTCTAACAGAAGTGTGTGTGTGTGAGACAGTCTAACAGAAGTGTGTGTGTGTGAGACAGTCTAACAGAAGTGTGTGTGTGTGAGACAGTCTAACAGAAGGACGGACAAAACCTGTCAAATATCAACTCTTGAGTTCATAATTTTATTACAATTTTCTAAACTATAGCGAATAAACTGGTAATGTGAGAAATGTTGAAGGAGTCTGGATAATGTCGGCATCTGACGAAGGGAACGTACCCGTAAATGACTTCATCATCCGAGTCGTTGAGCATGGAGAAAGCAGGATTGTCTTTGAGTTGGGAATCTGGGAAAACAGTGATGGAGGAGTCAGTGACGTTGTGTTAAATAACACCGGATCTTGAAGTGCAGATCGACTCACCGTAAAGAGCGTTCTTGGAGGGCGAGTAGACGAACGCCAGTGTGTAGAGATAGAAGTTCAGGAGGCCGTAGAAGGAAAGAAATTCGGCCGGTGGAGAAGAACGTTCAGGAAAACTTCGGATGAGTTACTTTTCCTGGACATTTCTGTATCGATGCTTACACCGTTTTATAGTGACTGCGCTCAGTCATTTCTAAAGTGCCTCATTTTGCTTTTTCAAACATTCCCTGAAATACAGCGGTTTGTGAATGTAAAAGCTCTGCTAAGTTTCAAAGATCAAATAAAGTTATAGTCTCCTAAAAGCAAGAAGTGATTCTGATCTGCTGAAACGAGTCAGTAAATCCAGTCTCACATGTAGCTAATTTGCATAATCCCCACCTCTGGTGTTGATTGGCTGAGCAGCGTCTCTAAGCCCCGCCCTCAAACACTGTAGTGTATCTGAGACTGGAAGAGTTTGGTTCGTGTTGTTCGTGTCGAGAAGACGCTGTTCTCTGAGATTGAGACGGTAAAACCCACGCCATCCTTACTGTTCGTCTCACTGAGATCCAGATATGATAATGACCAATCACAGCAGATCAGCTCTCAGAGAGGCGGAGCTTAGAGAGACTGAATCTGACCAATCACAGCAGAGCAGCTCTCAGAGAGGTGGAGCTTAGAGAGACTGAATCTGACCAATCACAGCAGAGCAGCTCTCAGAGAGACTGAATCTGACCAATCACAGCAGAGCAGCTCTCAGAGAGGTGGAGCTTAGAGAGACTGAATCTGACCAATCACAGCAGAGCAGCTCTCAGAGAGACTGAATCTGACCAATCACAGCAGAGCAGCTCTCAGAGAGGCGGAGCTTAGAGAGACTGAATCTAACCAATCACAGCAGAGCAGCTCACAGAGAGGCGGAGCTTAGAGAGACTGAATCTGACCAATCACAGCAGAGCAGCTCTCAGAGAGGCGGAGCTTAGAGAGACTGAATCTAACCAATCACAGCAGAGCAGCTCACAGAGAGGCGGAGCTTAGAGAGACTGAATCTGACCAATCACAGCAGAGCAGCTCTCAGAGAGGCGGAGCTTAGAGAGACTGAATCTAACCAATCACAGCAGAGCAGCTCTCAGAGAGGCGGAGCTTAGAGAGACTGAATCTGACCAATCACAGCAGAGCAGCTCTCAGAGAGGCGGAGCTTAGAGAGACTGAATCTAACCAATCACAGCAGAGCAGCTCACAGAGAGGCGGAGCTTAGAGAGACTGAATCTGACCAATCACAGCAGAGCAGCTCTCAGAGAGGCGGAGCTTAGAGAGACTGAATCCGACCAATCACAGCAGAGCAGCTCACAGAGAGGCGGAGCTTAGAGAGACTGAATCTGACCAATCACAGCAGAGCAGCTCACAGAGAGGCGGAGCTTAGAGAGACTGAATCTGACCAATCACAGCAGAGCAGCTCACAAAGAGGCGGAGCTTAGAGAGACTGAATCTGACCAATCACAGCAGAGCAGCTCACAGAGAGGCGGAGCTTAGAGAGACTGAATCTGACCAATCACAGCAGAGCAGCTCTCAGAGAGGCGGAGCTTAGAGAGACTGAATCTGACCAATCACAGCAGAGCAGCTCTCAGAGAGGCGGAGCTTAGAGAGACTGAATCTGACCAATCACAGCAGAGCAGCTCACAGAGAGGCGGAGCGTAGAGAGACTGAATCTGACCAATCACAGCAGAGCAGCTCTCAGAGAGGCGGAGCTTAGAGAGACTGAATCTGACCAATCACAGCAGAGCAGCTCTCAGAGAGGCGGAGCTTAGAGAGACTGAATCTCCGAACGAAGTGTTTCAGAGACTGAGAGAAAAGAGATGATGCTGCAATAGATATTATTAGAAAATTAAAGTGTTTTATGATCTCGGATGCGTGTGAACCTGTTGTAAGAGACTCCTAAACACAATTAGGGAGACTTTACAATAGTATTTAAACACAACTAAAGAGGCGTGAGGGGATGTAATGAAAGGATATAATTCTGGTAGTGGGTGGAAAGTTCGGCAACAAAGTTGTCTTGCAAGGCCTTGGATCCGAATCTCAGGTACAGTATGACCACACTGATGAGAGAGGGAGAGGAGTTACATCACATGACCATCGGAACGTGCATAAATGATCACATGACTAGATTTGCCCAGAATATAGCATGATCAAAAGGGACAGTAAAGACATTTATGTTACAAAAGATTATATTTTCAAATAACACAAACAATATGTTTTCAACACTGATAATAATCAGAAATGTTTCATATTAAAATGATGCTGATGCTTAAATATTCCTCATTATAATAATTAATATGCAGAATAAAGGGGCGGGGTCTGGTTGAGTTAGTCAGTAGTGTGTTAAACTGGCGGTTATGGTAAGGGGCGGGACATTTCCCAAACACACTCAAAGCGCTCGACCAATCACAACACACTCATCCAGCCGACCAATCAGAGCACAGTGTGCTTTTCAGAAGGCGGGGCTTCGTAGAGACAGGAAGTAAACAGAGCGTTACTGACAGACTGGGAAGAGAGGAGCCGCAACACTGGAGAATATGAGGAGAATAATCAACATTACAGCAGGAAAACCTGTTCTAGTGGAGACCGAAGTCTCTGCACGGTAAGTCCTCTTTAAATAGCAGAACGAGTGTATTTTTACATCACCTGATCACGAGCACCACCAGCGTCAGCGCCGTCAGAAACTTCAGCCGCAGATCTGAGCACACGGATACAGACACTGAACAAAACCCTGCATGTGAAAGCTGGCCGAGTGTGTGTGTGTGTGTGTGTGTTACCTGTGTACGGCATGTTCTTCAGCTCAGAGCAGGCGCGCACCACCAGAAACACCAGGTACAGGACATACACACACACCACCAGCAGGAAGAAGATCTTCATGCCCTACAGCACACACACAACAGTTCTCCGTAACACTTTACAATAAGTGTAAACGCTGCCATTATAGTGTTGATATCATATATATTAGGGCTGTCACATTTGAGAAAAATCTAATCTAAATTCTAACGAATATCAAATACCAAGCTATATATTCGAATATCTACCGCGTAGATAAAAACGTAACGGAGATTCAATCACAACTTAACTAACAGTCATGAACAGGACTTCGAAAATTACACTTATAGGACTCGATATCCTTGCAAATAAACCTTGCCTTTACACGTGCATCTGCACGGTGCCGACCGGTTCTGCAGGACAGAATGCAGTCATACGATGTTGGACGCCTGGCGATGCTCTGGCCGTCTGCTGTGTTTCTGGGGCTGTTTACACCTGACCACTTCATGCGTTTGCTCAGATCGGATAGCTATCTTTTTTATCAAAACGATTCCATTTACACCTGGTCACATAGGCCTAAATGTGTTTTTGCAAAACGGATATAAATCCGATCTTCAATTCCCGCGCTATATATGGATTTAATGTCACCGAAAGCAACAGTTATGAGCTGCATTTTATTGATTGATGATCAGCTAACATTTCAAAATCAAAGACTGCAATAAGAGAGAGCGGCAGCCCTGGTAAGATAATTTAGTTTCTTTACTTTTAATGAAGATTATTATTATTGTGTGTTAAAGCGTCTGCGACTTACTTTCACTTTGATTTGCGATAGTTTGGACATTGGCTTGACGCTTGATGACGCCGTCATATCTGACTATAACACACAGCCTGTAACTTTGTAGCATGTAGCTTTTTTAAAATAAAAAACAAACGATCTAAACATAGATTGTAAAAAATGCGCTAGACATGGCACTTTAAAAACCGGATAGTTTATTTGTAGTTCGATTACGGATATTTCACGTCATGTTCGAATGCATATTCGAATATCGAATAAAAAGTGACAGCCCTAATATATATATAATTACAGGTGAAACTGGAGAAATGAGAATATGGTGCAAAAGTTCATTTATTTCAGTAATTCAACTTAAAAGGTGAAACTAATATATTATATAGACTCATTACATGCAAAGTGAGATATTTCAAGTCTATATTTGTTAAAATTGTGATGATTATGGATTATTATGGAATATTTTTAACAATATTCTAATGTTGAATTTGGTGTTTTCATAAGCTGTAAGCCATAATCATCAAAATTATAACAAATAAAGGCTTGAAATATCTCACTTTGCATGTAATGAGTCTATATAATATATTAGTTTCACCTTTTAAGTTGAATTACTGAAATAAATGAACTTTAGCACCATATTATAATTTCTCCAGTTTCACATGCAAGTATTTTTATAGATGTTATTTAGACCGACCTGGAAGTTCTGGATGTCCACTTTGTACTGGTACGTAGGATCCTGCAGCTCATTCACCCTAATAATAATAATAATAATAATCATAAAAACACAAATGATAATGATCCCATAAGGCATTAGCAGTCACACTAGCTCGAGTGTGTTTCTCACGTTTGCCAGATTCCCAGCGTGACGGCCGATAACCACAACAGCCCCACGATGATCAGCTTCGGCAGGTAAAACGTCAGGAACTTCCTCTCGCCCTGGACATGAAACATCATCAGGAGACATCGTGATGTTGCGTGACAGAATGTGTCTTCAGATCAACATGAACGCAGATTCTCAGAGCGAGAACTGCTAAATGATGATTGAAGACTTCAGAAGCACAGAGAAGCTGCAGCAAACATGATTGTTCCTCATGAATATGTGTGTGTGTTGTGAGCGCACCTGCACTCTGATGCCGTGATACACACACAGCCAGAACAGCAGGAGCGCACACAGAAACACCGCCTGGAAGAAAGCGTCCAGCGTTCCCGGAAACCAGCTGTTCACCAGGAACGACAGCGGGAAGAAGGGATCTACAGCGCGGAGAAACACAACAGCAATCAATCAAACGTGTGTGTGTGTGAGAGAGAGAGTGTGTGTGTAAGTCAGTGAGTGAGTGAGTGAGTGAGTGTGTGTGAGAGAGAGAGTGAGTGAGTGTGTGTGTGTGAGTGAGTCAGTGAGTGAGTCAGTGAGTCTGTGTGTGTGTGTGAGAGAGTGAGTGAGTGAGTGAGTGAGAGAGAGTGTGAGTGTGTGTGTGAGAGGGTGAGAGTGTGTGTGGGAGGGTGAGTGTGTGTGGGAGTGTGTGTGTGAGTGAGAGTGTGTGTGAGAGAGTGAGTGTGTGTGTGAGTGTGTGTGTGTGTGTGAGTGTGTGAGTGAGAGTGTGTGTGTGAGAGGGTGAGAGTGTGTGTGGGAGGGTGAGAGTGTGTGTGGGAGTGTGTGTGTGAATGAGAGTGTGTGTGTGAGTGTGTGTGTGAGTGTGTGTGTGTGTGTGTGAGTGTGTGTTTGTGAGAGTGTGTGTGTGAGTGTGTGTGTGAGTGAGAGTGTGTGTGTGTGTGTGTGTGTGTGTGTGTGTGGAGTCTCACCGTTATAGAGCAGCAGCAGAGGAAGGAGGATGGACATCCACTTCTGCTCGATTCCCCAGTCCCGCATGGAGAACTTCCTCAACGAGTGCGCAAACACACACTACACACACACACACCGCGCACTCGTGTTACGATCAATGGGAGAAAGTGCAACACACAACATGGAGGAATAAGCCGTGTTGGCGCTGTAACTCACAGTCACTATGAAGGTCATCACAACAAACACGAACCGGAACCAAATCTCCACCTGAGAGAACGTGGCGTTGTACATCTTAAACTGGGGAAGAGCAGAGAGACAGGAGTCACACACATCAACTTCAATGAAGAGTTACCAACGCATTTACATCTGTAGATAAAAGCTTAATATAATGCATGATGACCAATAATACCATTAATAATAATTTAATAAGAGTCTAAATGTTCTTTTACTATTATAAGAGACTTTGAGAGCATTGTGTGTGTCGTCTTCTATGTTTTTGGTCACGCAAGCTTCATTACCGGATTCATTTTTTTTAAAGAATCTCTTGAATGATTTGTTCGTATCACTGGTTTCATTACTGGATGAATCAGCGTTTTTAAACAAATCTCATGAATGAATGATTCAATGACTCGCTCGTAAAGAAAGACATCACTTTTACTGATTGAATCAGTGTTTTTGAACAAATCTCTTGAATGATTCAATGACTCACTTGCAAAGATTTCACTCGTTTCATTACTGGATGAATCTGAGATTTTGAACGAATCTCTTGAATGATTCAATGACTCTCTCATAAAGATTTCACTTGTTTCATTTACTGGATGAATCTGAGATTTTGAACGAATCTCTTGAATGATTCAATGACTCGCTAGTAAAGACATCACTTTTACTGATTGAATCTTTGTTTTTGAATGAATCTCTTGAATGATTCAATGACTCACTTGCAAAGATTTAATTTGTTTCATTACTGGATGAATCTGAGATTTTGAACGAATCTCTTGAATGATTCAATGACTCACTCAAAAAGATTTGAATGAATCACTTGAATGATTCAATGACTCACTTGTAAAGATTTCACTTGTTTTATTTACTGGATGAATCTGAGATTTTGAACGAATCTCTTGAATGATTCAATGACTCACTTGCAAAGATTTCACGTGTTTCATTACTGGATGAATCTGAGATTTTGAATGAATCACTTGAATGACTCAATGACTCACTTGCAAAGATTTCACGTGTTTCATTACTGGATGAATCTGAGATTTTGAACGAATCTCTTGAATGATTCAATGACTTGCTCGTATCACTTGTTTCATTACTGGATGAATCAGCGTTTTTGAACGAATCTCACGAGTGAATGACTGAATGGCTTCACATACCCTTTCGTTGTGTGTGTGAAACACGATTAATGATGTAAACTTACTACAAAAGTGACATTTTTGATATTGTCCTTCAGGTCTTGCTGTAGGTTCCTGAAGCTGACGTTGATCTTGTACTGAGTGTAGTTCAGGTACCCCAGATGCAGCACGATAATCTCATCACACGCCTGCTGATGCTGAAAAAACATCACACACACACACACATGAACATCGAATGAACCCATGAAGCTCTCACACACACACACACACACACACACGAGGATCAGGGCTCACCGCGGCGCACTGAAGGCTTCTGTTCTTGTTGTGCACGTTGTCGCTGATGTGCATCACGCTGGCGTCCTCCATCACGCCCTGCAGCTCCACGTTCATCCCGAACTCCCTCCAGCTCACGTCTACATCTGAACACACGTCATTAGATCAACACTGAATCATGAGATCACGAATCGGAAAACACACCTAAACAATATCATGTCATTTACTAAACGTTCTGACAACGGCGGCGGTCTAACTAAACAAAAAACAATCCGGATGAAGGAATGATTCAATGACTAACTCTTAGACACTTCTCGTGTTTTATTACTGGATGAATCAACGTTTTTGAACAAACTCTTGAATGAATGATTAAATGACTCGCTCGTAAAGACTTCACTTGTTTCATTACTGGATGAATCAGTGTTTTTGAACGAATCTCTGGAATTAATGATTCAATGACTCACTTGTAAAGACTTCACTTGTTTCATTACTGGATGAATCAGTGTTTTTGAACGAAACTCTTGAATGAATGATTCAATGACTCGCTCATAAACACTTCACTTGCTTCATTACTGGATGAATCAGTGTTTGTGAACGAATCTCTTGAATGAATGATTCAATGACTCGCTCATAAAGACTTCACTTGTTTCATTACTGGATGAATCAGTGTTTGTGAACGAATCTCTTGAATGAATGATTCAATGACTCACTCATAAAGACATCACTTGTTTCATTACTGGATGAATCAACGTTTTTGAACATACTCTTGAATGAATGATTCAATGACTCGCTCATAAAGACTTCACTTGTTTCATTACTAGATGAATCAACGTTTTTGAACAAATCTCTTGAATGAATGATTCAATGACTCACTCGTAAAGACTTCACTTGTTTCATTAATGGATGAATCAACGTTTTTGAACAAATCTCTTGAATGAATGATTCAATGACTCGCTCATAAAGACTTCACTTGTTTCATTACTAGATGAATCAACGTTTTTGAACAAATCTCTTGAATGAATGATTCAATGACTCACTCGTAAAGTCTTCACTTGTTTCATTAATGGATGAATCAACGTTTTTGAACAAATCTCTTGAATGAATGATTCAGTGACTCGCTCTTAGAAATTTTATTTGTTTCATTACTTAATGAATCAGCATTTTGGAAAACAATCTAATGAATGAATGAATGAATGATTCAATGACTCGCTCATAAA
>JARPMJ010004419.1:15000-67500 GCA_033366665.1 Phoxinus dragarum
TGTTGTGCAGCGGCTCTATTGAGAGTAAATGCAGGCGAAGCGCTTTAATTGTGCAGTTTTGGAGGATCCGCGCGAGATGATGGTGTGCGCATGCGCGGTCAGGACCACGGACAGGGCCCGGGCCACTGGATCTGCTCATCACTAAAGACTACATATAGCGGCGACTCAGTCATAATATCATATTTAAAAAAACATATTAAGGCGTAATGCTATATATTTCTATAAAATATTCTCTAAATTGTGCTGTGTTACTTATGAAGTGGCTTAACTTTATAGATAGCCATTTTCTTTAAATGGTGTATTGGCTTTAGTCTGGATTATACACAAGTGTAATATTTTAGAAAACCATTTAACATGCAAATGTTGTTTGTGTGTGTTTATAATGTATATATATAAGTGCTGTCAAATCAATTTTGTTTGTGTGGGTGTGTGAGTGAAAGTTTGTCTGTGTGTGTATCAGTGTGTGTGTGTATCAGTGTGTGTGTGAGAGCAAGTGAGTGTAAAAGTGAGTGAGTTTGTGTGTGTGTGAGCGAATGAGTTAGAGAGTGTGTGTAAAAGTGTGAGTGTGTGCAGTGAGTGTGTATATGTATAAGTGCTGTCAAATCAATTTTGTTTGTTTGTGTGTGCGAGTGAAAGTGTGTCTGTGAGTGTATCAGTTTGTGTGTGTGTGCAGTGAAAGTGTGTGAGTGTGTATAATGTATATAAGTGCTGTCAAATCAATTTTGTTTGTTTGTGTGTGTGTATGTGAAAGTGTGTGAGAAAGAGTGTGTGTGAGTGAAAGTGTGTCTGTGTGTATCAGTGTGTGTGCTTGTGTGAGAGAGCAAGTGAGTGTGTGTGTGCAGTGAAAGTGTGTGTATAATATATATAAGTGCTGTCAAATCAATTTTGTTTGTTTGTGTGTGTGTATGTGAAAGTGTGTGAGAAAGAGTGTGTGTGAGTGAAAGTGTGTCTGTGTGTATCAGTGTGTGTGCTTGTGTGAGAGAGCAAGTGAGTGTGTGTGTGCAGTGAAAGTGTGTGTATAATATATATAAGTGCTGTCAAATCAATTTTGTTTGTTTGTGTGTGTGTATGTGAAAGTGGTGTGAGAAAGAGTGTGTGTGAGTGAAAGTGTGTCTGTGTGTATCAGTGTGTGTGCTTGTGAGAGAGAGCAAGTGAGTGTGTGTGTGCAGTGAAAGTGTGTGTATAATATATATAAGTGCTGTCAAATCAATTTTGTGTGTGTGTGTGTGTGTGTGTGTGTGTGTGTGAAAGTCTGTGTGAGTGAAATTGTGTCTATGTGTATCAGTGTGTGTGTGTTTGTGTGAGAGCAAGTGTGTGTGTGTGTGTAAAAGTGAGTGAGTGAGTGTTTGTGTGCAGTAAAAGTGTGTGTATAATATATATAAGTGCTGTCAAATCAATTTTGTGTGTGTGTGTGTGTGTGTGTGAAGGTCTGTGTGAGAAAATGTGTCCTTGTGTATCAGTGTGTGTGTGTGTGTGTGCGAATGAGTGAGAGTGTGAAAGAACGTGTGTGTTAAAGTGTGAGTGAGTGTGTGTGTGTGTATAATATATATATATATAAGTGCTGTCAAATCAATTAATCTCATCTAACATGCGTTTGTTTATATAATGTGTATAATACACAAACACACAAGCATAAAAACAGATATTAAGATATCAAGAAACCCCTTATAAAAGGCATAATTCAAAAATAATTTATAAAATTATTAACTGGAAATACACAAAAACTACAACTAACTAAAAGTCAAATGGAAATACAGATTACTACACCCCCAAAAAAACAAAAATGAACATAACTAATAAAATAAAAGCTATTTACTTCATAATAAAGTCATATTTCATATTAAAAGCTATCAGCGTGTTTCTGTGAATGAGTGAAAGTGTGTGTGTGTGTGTGTAGTGAAAGTGTGTGTATAATATATATAAGTGCTGTCAAATAAATTTTGTTTGTGTGTGTGTGTGTGTGTGAACATAACTAATAAAATAAAAGTTATTTACTTCATATTAAAGTCATATTTCATATTAAAAGCTCTCAGTGTGTTTCTGTGAATGAGTGTGTGTGTGTGTGTGTGTGTGTTTCTGAACTCATGACTCGGTGACGGAGGAGATCTTCCACCTGTACACTTTATTGGGCTACACACCGACAAAAGGACACAATTCAGCTTTTGAGGAACAACAAACTGTTCATGACAGTACAATGCAAACCCTAGTGCATACAGGCTTCCGTCGGCCTCGCCTGACCCCTGACCCCAGAGCCCCGTTACAAAAGAAGAGTCAGAAACCGGGGGACTAGCCAAGCGAGGGGTTCCCCCGAATATACAGTATATAGAGAGCAAACAAACGGATGAAGACACCTCCACAAATATCCGAAACGAGTCCACACGTGACTTCCCACCTCAGAACCAGACGGCATCATGGGTGCATTTCTTTTATTGGAGGCAGAATGGACACACACACTTCGGCAGACGTGGATGTGATGCGGTTATAGCGAACTGTGCCGTGCGTCTTCAATCCCGAAGCCGTTCCATGCTCACCGCACGCTAAAACACAAGTGTGACGTCATTTACCCAGCATGCCGTGCGACGCGCACATTCAGTCAGTTTGTCCTTCATCTCTGAAGCGTCTTTTTTAAAACCTATTCCTACAAATACCAAACACATGTACAATGAAGCCCATCAATCAAATCAGTACACACACACACACACACCACACACACACACACGGGGAAATGGAGAATGTGATGTAACGGCTAAATCCTCATCTTTCCCTCGCGGGCCCTAAAATTATACTTTTTTTTTCTTTTCTTTTCTCCAGAAAGCTAATGTTATTTAATTTTGATCATATTTTTCAATGTGTGTGTGATTTTCCTGCGATTTGGTCAACTTTCATATGAATAAACACTGTTTACAGTGTACACGCTAAGCTAGGTGTAGCCATTAGCTGCATATAAAATGTGTAAAATGTTTTTTACTTGACCAAAATATGATACAAATACTCAATGGTGTTTTACAGTGCGCTTCGATATTAATTTTTAATGCAATTTTTTTTTTATTCACCTTTAAATTACTAGATTTGATCACTAAATAAATAGTGATTTAAGCACATTCCTCACATTTTTTCCAACTTAAATTCAAAATAACTCACATTTTCATGCATTCCCCTTTTAATTCAGCTCTAAATATCTTACATTGAGTGTCTCTTGTGGAAAAAATTAGAATAATATATCATATTTCATAACTCTAGATGGGCTTATATCTCTATATGGAGCAAATGAGCTGTTCCGCTGGGTCCTAAAGTCATTAAAGGATTAGTTCACTTTTAAACAAACTTTTGCTGATAGTTTCCTCACCCCGATGTCATCCAAGATGTCCATGTCTTTCTTTCTTCAGTGGAAAAGAAATGAAGGTTTTTGATGAACACATTTCTCCATATAATGGACGTCAATGGGCCCCAAACGGGTCAAGGTCCAGATGACAGTGTCAGCGCCGCTTCAACGGGCTTTTAAACGACACCAGACGATGAATACGGGTCTTATCTAGCGAAACCATCGTCATTTCAAACATAAATAAACAAGTTTAAGTTTTATAAGCACAAGCGCTCGCCTTGCTCTGTTCTGTGACGCGCGTTCGTGACGTCACGTGATACACAGTTACGCTGAAAAGGTCACGCTTCTGTGAAAAGTAAAACATTTCTGTCCTGACGAAAATGTTCTTTTAGGCTTTTTAATATTCCAACACCAGGATACACACACGAGATGGGCATTTTAACCGATAAACTGACACAAAGACATTTGAATATGTGTGTATGGTCCTCCTTCCGCACATCTGTAAACACCGACTCGTCAAGCGTGACCTTTACAGCGTAACTGTGTATCACGTGACGTCACGAACGCGCATCACAGAACAGAGCAAGGCGAGCGCTTGTGCTTATAAAACTTAAACTTGTTTATTTATGTTTGAAATGACGATGGTTTCGCTAGATAAGACCCGTATTCATCGTCTGGTGTCGTTTAAAGCCCGTTGAAGCGGCGCTGACACTGTCATCTGGACCTTGACCCGTTTGGGGCCCATTGACGTCCATTATATGGAGAAATGTGTTCATCAAAAACCTTCATTTCTTTTCCACTGAAGAAAGAAAGACATGGACATCTTGATGACATCGGGGGTGAGTACATTACCAGCAAAAGTTTTTTTTAAAGTGAACTAATCCTTCATCTTCAGTGTGCATTCAGATACACATGTAGATATTTTTGGTAAAGTTTTAGTTTGAATTTTGAGCATCAAATTGAATTAGTATCTAACCACAGAAATTGTGTGTGTGTATTTGTGGTTCAAGTGCTTCCAGACTCTGACAAACACTCAATTTTAACATTTTAAGAGAAAAAAAAGTGTTTTTAGGACAAAATGACCCGAGGGAAGGATGAGGTTTAATAGCAGCTCTCTCATTGGTTGTGCTGATCTGGTTTTGATTCACAAAAACACACGTGACAAACCCATCCAAGGTCACTTCACAACGAGCTACACCTTTAACCACAATCACCTTCAGACCGCAGGAGCAAATTACACCGCCATCCCCTCCTGACACGCACACACACGCACACACACACACCACACACACACACACACACACAACACCAAGCTGAAGAGTCCTTTATACATAAATAATGTCCACACACTCACAAAAGGTGTATTAAACGCCACGTGTCCATCTTGAGAAGTTCAACGGTATAAAGAAAGCATTAGTCTTGACAATATTGCACAATTAAACAAAACCAGACATAAATAAATAAATAAACGACACTAAATTCTCAATTCACCATCGGAAAGGAATCCAGGCCCAAAAATAATCACCCGAAAACAAAACAAAACCACAGACGCGCAAATACACAGTTTAATGCCGTCCTGCTTCCGATCACAAACACTGACTGACTCTCTCTGACTGATCCACTAACCACTGAAATGTAATGACCGGCCCATTGGATTCTGGGACTCGCTGTATTCTCCATCAACTTGCTTGTTTTATTGATATACGACTTGAATCAAACCTCAAGCGTCTTCATAATCCTCCGTGTGTCGTGCAGAACTGAATGATATACTTCTCATTGCTGTTCCTCAAACCTACGGCTGAATTTCTAATCGTACTACAAGGTTTTTATCTAACACTGATATTCTTAGCACTGATAAGAAAACGTGTCGCACAAACAGAGCATTTAAAAAAACGAAACTAAAAAAAAAATTAGGTATGAAGTGACGTTGTTGTAAGACGGTAGAAAAATATCTCCTGTTGCTTGTTTGTTTGCACATGTTAAGGTGGATTAAATGTGGCTTCGAGAGCCATTACACAAAATCACTTCACAGAAGCGTCAGCAGGGGGCAGTCACTTTTTTTTTTTTTTTTGGGGGGGATGTGAGCTCTGATTGGCACATCTTACCCACCTATTGCTTAGCAGGGAAGATATGCATAATCAGGAAGGATGAAGACGGTAAAAAAAGTGGAAAAAAAGTGGATGAAAAAAATAAAATAAAAAAACATTCGAGAGGAATTAGACTAAAAAAACATCTAGTGCTAATGAACACCGCATCAATGGTTTGACCGTTGAGCTTATTCAGGGTTCTCTGTCTGCCAAAGCAAGTCCATCCGAACAGAGTACAGCTACAAGACTGGATATTCAGTCTTATTACTATTTGTTAATAAAATGCATTTTATGACCGCAAGCCAAAAAGCATCTAAATCAGATGCTAGCAATTGAACTCCAAGGGCAAAGTCCCTGGAAGTGAGTTTAGACGCGACCTCCGCAGAGTTTGACACACGTTAGCATCTTATGCAAAAAAAAAAGAAATTAGTAAAATGACAGTATGTTGTACAGCAATTGATTTCAGTGCCCAGTAGTACCGCTAACACTTGGAAAATGTGGCAATTACTTCCCAGATGTAATTTTCAAGTATTAGTACTGCATCTTAAACTGGGAAAAAACAAAAAAAACTAGAGAGCAAAAGAAAGAAATGGCGTTGTTGGCGCAGGCGATCACTTGAGGCGCTGGGTGACGTTAGCGAGCGCTACGGCAAAAGCTTGCACGGCTGAGAAGGGATACTGAAAGTCCAGTATGTACGCGTTCCCGTCGATCCTCCCGAACTGCATCACCTGGACGGAGCAAAGCAGGAGAGAAGTTAGCAAACCAAACCGCATCTGAAGCTTGTATAAAATAGTCAGAGTGACGACAGCGGCTCAACCTTCAGTTTATCAAGCGACCAGAATACTTTCTGTGCGAAAAAAAAACACAAAAACAAGAACTCTGTGTCTCTGAGTGAGTTCACTTCTGGGTTGTGCGTCAGAACGGAGGCTCACTATTGGCCAGCATCACACGCATCATCACACACATGACCAGCGTCGGCCAATAGCGAGCCTCCGTTCTGACGAAAGTCTTACGGGGTTGGAACAACGTGAGGGAGAGTAATTACTGACAGAGTTTACATTTACATATATATGAAGCTATATCTGTTATATTAAATTCTTGTATTTGATCAATTTATTAAATTAGATTACAGTCAAACCTAAATTTATTCAGACAGCTACAACATTTCTCACATTATCACAGTTTATTTGCTTTAGTTTCGGTTTTTTTTTAAGTGCTGGGCAACTATTAATCGCATCCAAAATAAAAGTTTGTTTCATATGATTTGTGTGTGTACGGTGTATAATTATTTTGTATATATATATATATATAAATAAAAACACACATATGCACATATATATTTAAGACTTTTACATTTTTAAATGAAATATTTATATATAATATTAATTACGTTATACGTTATTATATATATAAAATATTTCTTAAATATACATGCATGTGTGTGTATTTATGTATACAAAACAATTATACACAGCACACACACACATTATGTAAACACAAACTTTTATTTTGGATATAATCGTTGCCCATCACTATTTTTTTTTCTTTTTGCGATTTAATCAGGTTACAAGTCAAATTCTCTTTAACTTTCCCATTCAAAAAAAAATCTAATGGACTTTAGCCAGCTCCTTTGTTTCCCCGTCTGCCATTATTGGACAAACTGATTAATCCAGGTGTGCCTGACCAACAACAATAATCAGACACACCTGGATTAATCAGTTTGTCCAATAATGGCAGACAGGAAACAAAGGAGCTGGCTAAAGTTCAGCTGTGCATAAAGTCCATTGGACAAGCGTTAACGCCAAGCCCTAGATGTAGATGCACTAGATGTCTGGAGTACCTGTCTCCCCTCGAGCTCAATCTGGAAGTTCTTTGCCGATTCCTGCGTGACTCTTCCTCCAAAGTCCAGCTGGTAACCTGCGTGGCTTCGTTCCACAGAGGCTGCTTGTTGGCCATGATGTAGACGAACCCCTGGCTCCCGAGGCCACGGTCCTCTTTCTCGTTAGCCTTTCGACACTTGATTTCGTCCAGCTCGCATCCTCCCGCACGCAAGTTTCTTTTTGCCTTCCAGCTCTTTTTCCCGCTCTGGCTCTGGTTCATCAGCTCATCTCCGCTGATGAACAGCTCCGGTTCGCTTTCCGAACTGTCCTGGAACTCGTTCGTAGTGGCCTTGCTTAGCTTTTTGGCTTTCAGCTGCTCTTTCTGGCCTTTGGGTTTCTTCTTGTTCTCGTCCGCCTAATCTCGGGCTTGAGATGAGCGAGTTGAAGTCACCAAGGGCACGACCCTCTTTTTTAGACTTGTTTCCTCCTCCTTCTGTGATTGCGGGAACGTTGGCTTCATCTGTCCGAGGGTTTTCCAACCGCTTTCGGTTCTTCTTCCCAAACCTATCCGCTCTTTGAGGAACCGGGCTTTCGTTGAGCGAAAGCACTTCTTGAAAGCCTTCCCCGGCTTCAGCAATTGCTTCCGGAGGACTGACCACATTTTGGAGATCTGGCGGTGGTGAAGAGAGAGGAGGTGGTTGAGGAGGAGGAGAAAGAACAGGTTTATCCAACATATGGGAAGTCTTTGGTGGAAGGGACGGAGCAGGACCTTGAGGACTTGGCAAAGGTGGACAGGGATTATAAGAACCCCATGGATGAAGAGAAATGGGAGTCACCGGTAAACTAGAACAAGTCGTCGTCCCAGGGTACATTGGTGGGAAGCAAGCAAGGTTAGGCAAATTTGGTGGATAACCCGGTGGCAAGACCACAGATTGATCTTGCTGGGAAAAGGGAAGAGGAGCGACCAACTCTTTGGGAGATTGGGGACGTGGAGAAGCTAACGGGGGACCGGTATACCCTGCACTTGTTGGGTAGGGCAATGCAATCTGATACGCTCCTGCTTGCTGGAAAGTTGTGACATTAGGACTTGTCGGAGACTTGGGCGAGAGGACAAACGGGTGTCGGGAGACATCCAGATGTTGTGCGGCGCTGAGAACGAGTGGAGGAGGTTTGTGGGAAGCAGGAGGGACTCCAGAAGTGGGAAGAGTCGTCGTACGTTCCTGAGGAACCCAGATCTCTTCAGTAGCGGACGGATCCCATTGATACGGAGGCGGCCGTTTGACTGTCAAACTCACTACCTCCGTGTTAAGAGCCATTTGCCGTAGAGACTGATTCAATGACTCGTCCTCGGTGAAGGCAGAGTTGATGTACTCAGTTCTGTCTCGGTTTCCACTGCCACCGGCTCCATCCATACTGAGCAAATTGTAGGAGGACTGGGAAGGCAAAGGCGAGGCACTGTTGGAGTGCACTATGACAGTGCTGTGAGGCGCACCACCCCCTGAAGGTGGAAAATCTTGCCTGATTATTGTCCCACCAGCTATCCCGTTACTCCCACTGCTGGAAGCCCCACTGCTAATCCCATTATTACTACTGCACTGACTGCACGTATAGAGAGCCGTCGGTCCTCTCGGTTGGTATGAAGCGGACAAGGTGTTAGCTTTAGCCTTGGAGGGAAGAGTCCTCTGGGGATCAAGCATCTGGGAAACCTTTAGCGCAGCTTCCCGACTGTTTCGCCTCAAGGTAGCATGAATTAAGCCGCTGTCCAATCTCTGGCCAGGGTTACGCCCTCCTCCGACCTGATTGGGTGGGTCAGGGTAAGGAGGCGGGTCTCCGCTTGGTATAGAGTACCTTGGCACAGTGAGCCGGTTTAACGTGGCTGAGGCGTAGGGCATTTGCGCCTTCTTCCCGTCAACAGTAGAAGAAGATGACGAGACCCTGAGGGTTGCAGAGCTTCCCGGGCCCTGAAGCGTGTAAACATTCTGGTTGCAAACTAGCCTCGTGCGCGGACGGCACACCTCCTCCACATTTCCACTGCTGTCAAACGTGGTGATGCGCTCGTAGCCCAATGGGGTTTGGTACTGAGTTGCTTGTGCACCAGTTGGATACAGAGTCAGATCCCCTTTCTTTAGGCAAGCGTCCCCTGAGGATTGAGTGCTAGTGTTGCTCCCCGATGAGGTGGAGCTTGTAGAAGAAACGGCTGAAACCGTGCCGGGGTAAGGAGGCGGCGGGTTCATTTTGCTAATCTCAAGAGGGGCGGTAAAAACCACGGCATCACCCTCAGCCAGTTGTGGGGCAGAACGAGTCGTTTTGATTTTAAGGAGGAGCTCGTGCTCCACCCGCTCTGTACTGTGCTCTGCTGAAGGGGGAGCGACTTGTATTGTAGTTTGGGGAAGTTGAATGACTGGGCATGATGGTTGACCTGAGGGCAAATTTGGAACGGGGATTTGGATCTGATGCTGCTGTTGTTGTTGCTGCAACTGCTGCTGCATTTGCTGGTGCTGTAGCTGAAGTTGCATTTGCATGTGTTGCTGTTGGATTTGATGCTGAAGCTGTTGCTGCATTTGCTGTTGCTGCTGCATCTGTTGGATCTGCTGTTGCATGTGTTGCTGTTGCTGCTGTTGCATGTGCTGATGCTGCAATAACTGTTGCTGCTGCAGTTGATATTGTTGAAGCTGTTGCTGTAGCTGCTGTTGTTGATAATGCTGTTGCAACTGATGTTGTTGTTGTTGTTGTTGTGATTGCTGCTGTTGTTGGGATTGCACAACTAAAAGCCGACCAACATCCATTCCTCCAAATATTACCTGTCCAGGACTGGAATACCTCGCAGGAACGGTATATTGTGCCGTGAGCACATTGTCCTGCTGTCCTTGGTCTGAAACTGAAACTCCAGGTGGTGCCACAGTTGACGTCGGATTGGATAACACATCCAACTGGACGTTTTGATTGGCTAGTAGGGATTGGACTAGGCCGATGCTTTGTGTTGGGGACATGGCTTGGGCGGGGCTGTGTATGGGGGCAATGGGTATGTTGACAGTGCAAGTTGGATTATCATCAGTGATTCCTGATGCTCCCGTGACCGGCAGGTCATCCTCATCCTCACTGAAGACATTAGGACTAAACATAGGTAGGTTAATGTATTCCACTGAGATCTTCCTCACCTCAGGGAGGTATATAGTCATCTGTCTGGGCTGGAGGTGAAGCAAACTAGTCTTGTAGATAACTAGTAAGATGGGAAATATATATTAAATTAGGCAAAGTGGGATGCATAAATCGATTTTGTATAACTAGGGGTGTAACGATACCCTCATGTCACGATACGATATTATTGTGATACTCCAAGACATATGATAGAAGGTTAAAGGGTTAGTTCACCCAATAATGAAAATAATGTCATTAATGACTCACCCTCATGTCGTTCTAAGCCCGTAAGACCTCCGTTCATCTTCGGAACACAGTTTAAGATATTTTAGATTTAGTCCGAGAGCTTTCTGTCCCTCCAATGAAAATGTATGAACGGTATACTGTCCATGTCCATAAAGGTAATAAACACATCAAAGTAGTCCATGTGACATCAGTGGGTTAGTTAGAAATTTTTGAAGCATCGAAAATACATTTTTGTCCAAAAATACAAAAAAACTATGACTTTATTCAGCATTGTATTCTCTTCCGGGTCTGTTGTCAATCTGCGTTCTCGACTCCGCAGTGACGCTGCTGACGTAAGACGCTGCTGACGTGTTATCTGGTGCGCCCGAGCTTCGTTTACAGTCTGAGGGAGACGCACGATGTAAACAAAACAATCTTTGCAAACATGTCTAAGGATTTCGACACAGTGGAAGACCTGCATTTTTTTTGCCCATCCATATTTATTTGAACCCGAATACTACACGGACGAGATAACACGTCAGCAGCCTCTTACGTCAGCGCGTCACTGCGGAGTCCTGAACGCGGATTGACAACAGACCCGGAAGAGAATACAATGCTGAATAAAGTCGTAGTTTTTGTTATTTTTGGACAAAAATGTATTTTCGATGCTTCAAAAAACTTCTAACTAACCCACTGATGTCACATGGACTACTTTGATGATGTTTTTATTACCTTTATGGACATGGACAGTATACTGTACACACATTTTCAATGGAGGGACAGAAAGCTCTCGGACTAAATCTAAAATATCTTAAACTGTGTTCCGAAAATGAACGGAGGTCTTACGGGCTTAGAACGACATGAGTCATTAATTACATAATTTTCATTTTTGGGTGAACTAACCCTATAACAAAAAATGTACTGTTGATTAAAATGCTAAATTTGGGTCTGTAAATGAATAGTCTTGGACTTGGTGCTGGAAACCCAATGCCCAGGACAATAGAGACACCAGAATAAAAATATTCATGATTCTAAAGCTGAAAATACAGATTTTAGACGAATATGCTGCACTCTGTCACTGACTAGATATATTTAAAATAATGTATAGGCCACTTTTTACTGGTAACAAGACATTTGGCATTACCAGGACCCACAAATATGCATTATAATACATTATATATAGTAGTGTAATGCAGTACTGACACTAAAACTCTGAAAACGTGAATTTTTTTCACACAGAAATGTTAATTTTGGGCGAACTATCCACGATACATATAGTCGCAGTTTTGTATTGCGATATATTTGTGACATGATATATTGTTACACCCCTAATAACCACATATCTTGTGGTTCATATTACTGAAAAAATAAAAATAAAAAATACAATACCTGCACCAAGATTTGCTGGCAAAAATGCTGCAAGCCCCACAATTTTGAACTTTGTTCCCCAAATGTTAGACGTAACTTGCGCGAGATAATTGTGCTACAAAGCAAGAAGACATAAATATTAAGAGGGAAACATTCAGTGTGCAAATGCATGTTTTTACAAAATGTGGTGTATAACTAAAAAAAAAAAATGCAGTACCTGTGTGATGTCATCTAGGGGAAACTCTCGGCGAGTCAAACTTGGAGAGCCAATGGAGGGCTTGCGAATGGGTAACCGTGGCGATCGGGATATTTCCTGCGTGGTTCGGGAGATCTTGGGGGACTTACGGGGATCTATATTTATCCTGTTGGTAAAGGGACACACTAAGTCTCTACAGAGAAGGTAGCAAACGAAGAAAAGAGTTCAAGGTGAGTTTGTGGGAGAGCATGCAGTACAACAGAGTTTAACAAATCATGAGGATCCTCAAAAAATCTGTTTCTTATGCAATTCTGAAGCTTCATGCTACTAAGATGAACTGTATTTTCATGCATTTATTGTTACAAGTGATTACAAATGATCAAATCTTGCAAATGTTTTCGCATCTCAATGAAATTATCAATGCTTAGCCATATCAAGTGCAATACAGTTATATTCTTCTTATATAAGTTAAAGTCCCCCTGTGGTGAAAATCCAGCTTTTAATGTTGTTTATGTGTTTTAATATATGCTTTAAGACAAACCATGTGTAAGTTCATAAGTCGACAGCATTGCTGAGTATTTTCTGCTTAAAACTGCAGTGAACCAAAGACAGTTTTAAAAACACGGTTTGAAATCGCTGGTGTTTCTGACGTCACACACTACCTTGACCAATCAGATCAACGTGTGATCGTCAACCAGTGGATCTCTGAGTGAGTGAGTGGAGGCGGGGCTCATTTGCATATTCATAGAACCGCATATACTAAATGAGGCAAGGGTATCGAGTTACAGTCAAGCTATTTTACGACATATTTTACTAAATATGTAATTTTGGTGATCAAAGATGAGTTTCAAAGGATATTATTATTGACTATACAGGGGGACTTTAAGAAAAGCAATACAGTCTAACAGTCTCACAAATCTAAATAGCATGCATTACCTGGGAAGTTTGGGAGACTTGCTCCCTCTGGAGATCTTTGGTGATTTCTTTCCAACCCAATCATCGTTGAGCTCAATGTCACTCGAATCTGAGCAATTGCAGCTGTCAATCATGGAGGGGATGAAGTTGTTGCCATAGACTTCATCTGTGATAAAGAAACAATTTGAGGAACTAGAACCAGTTTTTTCTCTCCTTACTTTAGTTTGATTTTCTCCACATAAACAAAATACATCACACAATTACAGATACCATAGAATTATCACATTTATATATTTATACTCCTTAGCAGTGCTGGGGAAAGCTACTCTTAAAAGTAATGCATTACAATTTTGCGTTTTTCCCCCAAAAAGTCACTAATGCGTTACTTTTTATGAAATGTAATGCGTTACATTACTTTTACGTTACTTTTTCTCACCTGGACTGGGCTTGCTTGTTTGTTTTTTAATAACAACAACAAAAAGATATATTTTTGGTAAATGTAAATCCTCAGGATGAAGGAAATGCATATTAAACCCTTTCAGCCGCTGTTATTCTGGATTAACCCCTTATATTGCCACAGCCATTACATATTTAAAACAGTAATATCCTATACTAACCTAAACTAATCTTGACAAACTATATATCATTTGAAAGCTTACAATCTCTAGTTTACATATTTGGTGACTGATTTCAACCCTAACCCTAAATACATTACAGAGGAGCCGTAATTTATCAATTTGCAACAAGAATATGTTCATACTCCTGAGGCGTGTTCAGACCTTTATTTTGAAATAGTGATGAACATGAAAAATCATGAAAGAATGGTAGAAACCTCAGTTTGTTTTCATGCCAAGAGTTAAAAAGATAGCATCCATTCAATTCTTTTAGAAAAAAAGGTCTGAAAATGTTTTGAATATAAAGAAAACAATACTAGATTCAGCATTAGTGATGTGCAGCGAGCTATAATGCACATACGTGATCTTCTGTGTTTCTTAGAGGTTTAATTCATTTCAAAATCTGCCAAACTTCCAACACTACTTCTGAATAGGATGTCTACTTTATAAATTGTATGAAAATTGTAAAAATAATGGTTCAGACTCAAACCACTATGGAGATGGAGGCGCCCTTATATGGGCAGTGATGTCCACTAGTGGAGAAGTGTGGTACTGCGCCCAAACTAAATCTCACTGAACGCTTATCTTCTGAGATATCAACCTAACATTTGAAACACAACTTTAGATTTTTGCATTTTTAGAGTCCACCAGGTTTTGAAAATATATATTTTATATAAAATAAGAATACAATTTTTAGAAATTTTTTTCTGTTTAACTTTCTTAATTTATTTCACTTCTACAAAATCTGCCAAATGTCTTCTTTAAAACAAGACCAATCCTACATCTATATTCCAAATAATTATGAATTTTACAACCATTTAAGTTCGAAATGTGCATTTTCATGTCTATTAAAAAAAAAGGGGGGCGCCGCTTAAGGGGTTAAAAAACAATAGGACAGAGGAGAAGAAGTTCAACACTCTTACTTCTAAATCTAATCTAAAGAAATGTTTGCTTATTAGTACGATTGAATTAGATCTGGAAGGTCAGCAGCAAAAAAGTTGGTTAATAAAGTGAGATTAAATACATAAAGTAATTAAAACAGGAAAAGTAATCCGATTACTTAACTCAAGTTACTTGTAATGAGTTACACACAACACCGCTCCTTAGTAAGTATAGGAATTCCACATGTCTTGTAAATAAAAAGGTGCATTTTGGTACTTGTATACACACACCTGTCTTCCCATCGGTCTTTGGGTCCATGATGACAAACTCAGGGCGAAGTTTGCTAATCCTCCGGCCTTTCAGAATAGGAACAAGTCCTCCTAGATACTCCAGATATAAAGTGTAGCACGGGCCGCCGACCTCCGGGTTGTCCTCGGTGCGCTTCATGGTGCAGTGCAAACGCTCGTTACCGGTTGTCGGGTAACTAACAAAGTCTCGCATGTTGTTGGGATCTGGGATGGGAGGCTAAAGGGAGGAGAGTGTGCCAGAAAAACAAAGACAAATGGGAAGCAATTGTCAAGGATATTCCTTGAAATGAAGTGATGAACCAAAACTAACTTTAGATCTTGTACCTTAACGGTGGGAGCGAAGGCAGAAGACACGTATGTGCTGAGGCGAGAGGGCATGCTGAGCTTGGCCACGTCCTTCTCCTCGTGAACCGCACTGGCGATGGCCTTTTGGCAGAGCATCTGCAAGCTGGCGACCCGGTGTTCGACGCGGAGCACGTACAGCGCCGGGCCACAAGCCAGAAACAGTCGTGAGTCTCGATGGCCCCAACACAGCGTACTGATCGGCCTCTGAGTACACATGAGCACACAGTCAAACCAATTACAATGACTCACTCATAAACAACTGCCTCATTCCTGAATTAATCGGTTGAGTCAAAGATTCAATGACTCGTTCATAAACAACTGCCTCATTTTTTTAATGAATCGGTTGAGTCAAAGATTCAATGACTCATTCATAAACAACTGCCTCATTCTTGAATGAATCGGTTAAGTCAAAGATTCAATGACTCATTCATAAACAACTGCCTCATTCCTGAATGAATCGGTTGAGTCAAAGATTTAATGACTCATTCATAAACAACTGCCTCATTCCTGAACGAATCGGTTGAGTCAAAGATTCAATGACTCATTCATAAACAACTGCCTCATTCCTGAATGAATCGGTTGAGTCAAAGATTTAATGACTCATTCATAAACAAATGCCTCATTCCTGAACGAATCGGTTGAGTCAAAGATTCAATGACTCATTCATAAACAACTGCCTCATTCTTGAATGAATCGGTTAAGTCAAAGATTCAATGACTCATTCATAAACAACTGCCTCATTCCTGAATGAATCGGTTGAGTCAAAGATTTAATGACTCATTCATAAACAACTGCCTCATTCCTGAACGAATCGGTTGAGTCAAAGATTCAATGACTCATTCATAAACAACTGCCTCATTCTTGAATGAATCGGTTGAGTCAAAGATTCAATGACTCATTCATAAACAACTGCCTCATTCTTGAATGAATCGGTTGAGTCAAAGATTCAATGACTCATTCATAAACAACTGCCTCATTTTTTAATGAATCGGTTGAGTCAAAGATTCAATGACTTATTCATAAACAACTGCCTCATTCTTGAAAGAATCGGTTGAGTCAAAGATTCAATGACTCATTCATAAACAACTGCCTCATTCTTGAAAGAATCGGTTGTGTCAAAGATTCAATGACTCATTCATAAACAACTGCCTCATTCCTGAACGAATCGGTTGAGTCAAAGATTCAATGACATGCTTTGACTTGCATATCTGCATATTTTTGGTAATTATATGTGAAATTTACTAACAATATCTGAGTGAAAATAATTTTTTATTTTTATTACAGTCAGAGTAAAGGGTGTGTGTGTTTATACGAGCAAACACTCACCTGAGCAGGTGTTTCCAGTGAATAAATGTTTTCACCACTAACATTGTAAAATTTAACAATGGCATTTCGGGTCACTTGGGAAGGGTCAGAGGTCATTACGAGTCTCTCCATCCCAGTAACAGCCAGCAAGTCGCCCTGAGAGCACCACTGCACGACCACATCTGTCAAACACATCACACACATTACTTTTGTATAGAGAAGAGTACTTTATACATCATTTTATCATCAGTAAAAACATTTAAAGTGCCCCTTTTATGCTTTTGTGGATATGATCTGTCATGCAGTGCGGTGTGTGGATGTAAAAGTTTTAAAAGATCAAATAAAGTTATTGTCTCCTAAAAGCAAGAAGTGATTCTGATCTGCTGAAATGAGTCAGTAAATCCAGTCTCACGTGTAGCTAATTTGCATAATGCCCGCCTCTGGTGTTGATTGGCTGAGCAGCGTCTCTAAGCCCCGCCCTCAAACACTGTAGTGTATCTGAGACTGGAAGAGTTTGGTTCGTGTTGTTCGTGTCGAGAAGACGCTGTTTTCTGAGATTTATACGGTAAAACCCACGCCATCCTTACTGTTCGTCTCACTGTGATCAAGAGCCGAGATCCAGATATGATAATGACCAATCACAGCAGAGCAGCTCTCAGAGGCAGAGCTTAGAGAGACTGAATCTGACCAATCACAGAGCAGCTCTTAGAGAGGCGGAGCTTAGAGAGACTGAATCTGACCAATCACAGCAGAGCAGCTCTCAGAGAGGCGGAGCTTAGAGAGACTGAATCTGACCAATCACAGCAGAGCAGCTCTCAGAGAGGCGGAGCTTAGAGAGACTGAATCTGACCAATCACAGCAGAGCAGCTCTCAGAGAGGCGGAGCTTAGAGAGACTGAATCTGACCAATCAGAGCAGAGCAGCTCTCAGAGAGGCGGAGCTTAGAGAGACTGAATCTGACCAATCACAGCAGAGCAGCTCTCAGAGAGGCGGAGCTTAGAGAGACTGAATCTGACCAATCACAGCAGAGCAGCTCTCAGAGAGGCGGAGCTTAGAGAGACTGAATCTGACCAATCACAGCAGAGCAGCTCTCAGAGAGGCGGAGCTTAGAGAGACTGAATCTCCGCACGAAGTGTTTCAGAGACTGAGAGAAAAGAGCTGATGCTGCAATAGATATTATTAGAAAATTAAAGTGTTTTATGATCTTGGATGCATGTAAACATACAGTAGGAACCTTTAAAATGGCAAAACAGGGGCACTTTAAAAAAAAATATAGCAAAGTAACAATGATCATTCACATATTTATACATGGCATCAGTGTACTGATTAAGCAAATAATGATAATTTTAGATTGTATTGATCTCCCCAGTCTGAAAACAGACTCGACACAGGAAATCAATTTGCATTTTAATAGACATCCTTCTGTTCTTATACAGCAGATCGTTTCACAGCAGCTTCACAGTAAAATAACTAAATCAATGATGCAAACTCCATCATCAAATACAAATCCTGCTGTAAAGCAGCTCCACAGAAGACTAAATAAATAGATGAAATGTATAAAGAAGAACCTTTGAGGCCAGTGCGTATTAACGTCGGTGAAAGGTCATCATAGTTGCTCATCAAACTGATGTCTCCAGACGTGAAGCAGACGGTCAACACCGGCTTCAGACTGTGCACTGGAGAGAAAACAGTGTTTTTGGGGTCGTTTCATTCACAATGTGTTGATTTTTATGTTTTTATTTTGTAATTTATAGGGTTATTATAACTAACTAGGGATACACAGACTGCACTAAAGTCTACCAGCTTATTCATAACCTTACGGCTAACATAATTCATACTAAGAGCTAAAAAACGTAAGTATTGATTTCAGGGGGCCTTTAAAGCAACACTAAAGCACTTTTCCTCTGCGGTCGCCCTACAGGTTGGAAGCGGAATTGTCCATTACCGCTGTCGCGAATAATTTAGCGTACCGCAGTCTACCGACGCACGCTCGCTGTTTATCCAGCGCCGGCTCTGGAATGAACGATGTCCACAAACAAGGTAGAGTATGATGCATGATTTCATGAAAGTATGATGTATTGTGACATCAGAAACGAAGAAAAATGAATTACCGTATTTTCCGGACTAAGTCGCACTTTTTTCATAGTTTGGCTGGTCCTGCGACTTATAGTCAGGTGCGACTTATATATCAAAATTAATTCATACTGACTAAGATGAACCAAGAGAAAACATTACCGTCTACAGCCGAGAGAGGGCGCTCTAGTTAGCGGAGTTGTTCAGAAGCGACACCGAGGAAGAACTCAATGTATTCAGTGTTGAGGAGTGAGATCGGGAGCTTGGTGAACTTGCTGACCGGTAACTTGTTGGACTCGCTGGCTAATGTTAGTTTAGCCTATTCAGCCTCCCAGGAATATGTTCTTTATGCTAATGTGCAGCTGAATAACTGTTAATGTGTTACGCTAACACACCGGACACTATTCAGCTGTTGTTCTGTGTGCTATTGTGGAGCTGAATAACTCGCCTTTCCAGATTAAATGTCTGTTCTTGGTCTTGGAATTTGTGAAATAAATTTCTAAATAAATGCGACTTTTAGTCCAGTGCGACTTATATATGTTTTTTTCCCTCTTCATGACGCATTTTTAGACTGATGCGACTTATAGTCCGGAGCGACTTATAGTCCGTAATACGGTAATGACTATTGTAACGCTTGACGTAAAGCAAGCCAAATTTGTAGTTTTCTTATGTCTCATTAGAACTACGGAAACGTGACCCGATCCGTGTGGTTATAGCAGATATAGGGCCGTTCACCGTTACGACTTGATGAACCGCCGAACCGATTTTGGAAAGATTATAATAAGGTAAAAGATCTTCTTTAGTGTTGCGTTAAGATTAGGGTTAGGGTTGCGGTGTTACCCTGCAGAGGCGTGTAATCATCCGAGTCCGTGTCGCTCTCACTGCTGTCCTCCACCAGGAAGCTGGGATAGTTCCAGGCCATGCTGGCGATGCCCTCGGCCTCGTGGAGGAGGATATGAGCCAACATGCGGCCGTGGCAGTCCATGACGATCACCTGCCCGTCCGCCGTGCCGAACAACACCTGAGGGGCAACGACACCATTACTACACTTTATCTGAGTGCATTTCGAAAGGTTGGATAACACATTTGACAGTGTCCTTGTTATTTATTTATTTCGAATTTATGCAAAAAGAACATCCGACAAGAAAATAAAATCAAGTACACAAATCAAATCAAGTTGAACATAAAAAAATAATAATAATTAACAATAGTTACAGCCAGAACTCTTTTTTTTAAACCATTGTCATTGCATATTCGAAAAGTTAAGTAAAGTAAAATACTTTACAGTTACAGTTACATGTACTTACCAAGGTAAATTTTCCATAATTACAAGCAATTAACCCTCAACCAAACCCTAATCCTCACCCTATAATAAGTTCATGTTGTTAATTATTATTACTCCGTACTTACATATATAATTGCACTGTAACAATGACACCTTCAAATAAAGTGTAACCTTAAATTGTTTAAGTTTCATGGCTTCACTGTTATTGCTAATAAATTTGTATTAAATCAAATCTAGAAAAGTAAAAATAGACATTACCGAAATGTAAAAAATATAATATAATAAATATTTTTTTTAAATTATACCGGTATAACAAATATAAAATTTATATATGAAAAAAAAGAAAGCATTTCAGAGATTATTTTATAAGGCCCTGTTATTGTAAAAAACAAAACAAAAAATAATAAATTATTAAAGATTTATGAATTCAGTTGAGACATTTTGATCATAAAAATTTAGTTTAACCATTAAACCGGAATCTACAGAAATGAAAACAGAAGATTTGGGGGGAAATATTACATTTTATGTAACCTTTAAAAAAATTGCTGTTGAATTGAATGAATTGCATGATTTCAATTGATTAGACGTACGTTTTGATTATTAAAACTGAATAAACCGGAGTAAACTGAAACTGAAATAAATAAATAAAAGTGGATTTAATAGGGCCCTATTTTTATGTTTAGAACTTTTATTAACTAAATAAATTGTTGTTAAATTGCATAAGTTTCATGATTTTAATTAATTAGACGCGCTTTTTGATTCTTTGTAAACTTAAAATAACCATTAAAATGGAATCCAAAAAGAATCTTACAGAATCAAAACAAAAAACGTGGGATTTCTGAAAAAAAAAAAATGTAATGGTTTTAATTTCATAGAGCCCTGCTATACAGGAGAGTTCAGAGGTCGTTACCTGCTGGTCGTCGGGGGTCCAAATCCCACATGTGATCTGAGACTCCAGGTTGATTTCAGAGGACCAGTGGCGCTGACCGCTCACCGACCCGACCAGCACAAAACCATCCCGGTAGGAGATCAGAGCCTGCGTGCCGTCATGTGACCACGTGAAGTCACTCACCTGCACAGGTACAGTGCAGTCAGCTTTATTCATGCAGCGCTTTATACAACACAAAGCGCCTCAAAGCAGCTTCACAGAGACAACAGGGAAATAATGCAACCGAGTGTGTGTCCAGAAGAAAACGGCGTCACGGTCCGGTTTTAAACGGGTTAGCTCATCCAAACATGAGGGAGAGGAATTACTGACAGAGTTTACATTTATGGGTGAACTAACCCTTTAAGTAAGTTCAGTGATGGGTCATTTATGTTGTAAAAAAGTTATTAATTTAGTAGTTAATTTATATATAGCCGCTCTGATAAAGCCGCTTTATCAGTAAATTAAGGCGAGACACTACAGGTGAATAGGGTAAAAGTTTTAACTAGCAGATATCACCATGAAACTTTCCCAGTTGATTCCCTACATTAAGACGAGAAAAAAATGTATTACAAGTTTTCTGTAATTTAATGTTTAAATATGCAAATTAGGCTATATCTAAGTAAATCTGCGCTAATTTGCATATATTTTAAAAAACGAAATCTGAGTATTGGATAAAGACAGGTTAAAAATTATTTTTTCATTGTGTTCACATATTAGATGGGAAAAAATGACAGAGGGATTTATGGATATCTACTTTTGTTATCCTGTAAATCAGAATATACTGTCAATAGCCTTAAAAAATAGATTTTCGCCATGTTTTTTGGAATAAAATGTTATATAAATCAGGCTAGGAATAATATATTTACAAATCCCTCTGTAAATGTCTTCATAATATAACTAGGCACAAGACTGGAAGGTTTGGTGTGTATCGGTGCGACTGAAGTGGAGATTTCTGACTTGGAGAATGAGAGAAAAGTCATTTTGAGAGAAAACGGGCTTTAAAGATTTATCACCAGCCAATGAGATTGTGCATTCAGCCCTTTTACTCTCACGATTGGCTGCTGATAAAAAGGAAATGACCATATTTGGATCCGACAGCATTGTACAGGAGAGAGAGAGCTTTCTAACGCCAACTTTTGTTGAATTTATGAGGAATCTACAGACGCAAACAGACACAGTTAGTAAAATAAAGACATAAATGTGCATTTCAGACTTTTTTTTCACCACAAATCTGAAAAAAGACGTGTTATTGAAGACAATATCCCAAAATCTCAAAATCGACCAGTGAAGAAACAGCCTGCCGTGTCTCAGCACATTACCCATCAGTGGGCGAGACGTGAGCTTCACGATGCTGTCAGCCTCACCTGAGCTCCTCGGTCGTTGACCAGCTCCACAGACCAGCGGCCCTCGTACTGGATCCACACGAAGATCCCGCCGTCGGTGTCGCAGGTCGCCAGCTTCTGGAAGGGCTCGTTCCATCTCACCAGCACCACCTACAGTCCAGGAGCGACAACACGCCACCGTTACCGTACCGTGACCCGCCGCTGACACTGAAGCTTGTTGAGCAGTTTTATCTGTATAATATTTTGCATGTATATATATTTACATATAAATAAATAGCACATTTTTCTTAAATATACAGTATACGTGCATGTGGGTGTGTATTTATGCAAAATAATTATAATTTAATCGCAATTAATTGTTGCCCAGCACTACCGGTAATTTAAATAGACTAATATATTTGAACAACTTTACTTGTTAGCATGCAAAGGCCTCCAATAAGACAAAAAGCATTTATGGATTTTATTTATTTAAATTTTGTTATACAAAACTAGGCATTTATTTAAAATATTTAAATCCCAGCAAAAAAAATATATATATATATATTTTTTTTTTTGCTGGGATTTAAATATTTAAAATAAATGCCTAGTTTTGTATCTATGCAAAATGTAGATTTTGTTTTGTACTTGTATCTATAATTTGAAAATATATATATTTAAATCCCAGCAAAAAAAAAAAAAAAAAAACTATATAATATATATATGTTTTTTTTGTTTGTTTGTTTTTTTGCTGGGATTTAAATATATATATTTTCAAATTATAGATATAAGTTATCCAAAATACAACATTATACATTAAAATACAAAGTTTATAATGGCTAGTATTGTTCAATAAATAATAATGTTGTTGGCATACTTCACATATTTTTTTTTCATATATTGTATTTAAACTAGTCAAGCAGTTTTCAAGTACCTCTCCGTAAATATGGCTGTTTTCAAGGGTTTTCCAGGACTTACAAGTATTTTAAGCATCTTGTATGAACTCACACACACACACACACACACACACTGTGTGTAAACAACGTGTGAGCAATCCCATAATGCCAGAGGCGCAGGTAAACACACACGGGTCTATATTGAGGCCAGAGAACAGTCGTCCGGCTCGGGCGGACCGTGGCGCTGCGATCTCATAACGAGATCAGACTGAAGCAGGTTTAGCTGGGATTACGTGTCGTGCTGAAGGACCCGACGCCACGGGGAGAGTCCGTGATCTCCTGCTTTATTAACTCACTCCCGCGTGTGGAGACGCGTGCTGAACACGTGGCCTTCTCATCACGGGTGACGAGTGACTGTACAGTCTTGGACTTGCTGCTGGACACCCGATGAACAATAGAGACTCCAGAATAACAATATTCATGATCCTGAAGCTGAAAATACTGAATTATTTTAGACGAATATGCTCGTGCTGTCACTGAATAAATCTATATAATAATGTATAGACTTCTTACTGGTAACATCAGACATTTGGCATTATCAGGACCCACAAATATGCATTATACATTATATATAGTAGTTTAATGCAGTACTGACACTAAAACTCTGAAAATGTGCATTTTTTCATCTCACAGTAATTTTTGGCATCTCCTACAACAGGTTTACACGCATCCAAGGGCAAAAAACACTTCTCATAATATTATATAATAATAATCTCATAATATTCTTTGCACATCACCTGATTTCTCAGAGTCTGAAAACGGTTCATTCGAAGATTCAGTCTCTCTAAACTCCGCCTCTCTGGGAGCTGCTCTGCTCTGATTGGTCAAGACGGTCCAGTGTGTTGTGATTGGTCGACCACTTACAGCGTGTCGGAAACGAAACACCCATTACTACATAATTAACATATTAATTCCATGAACATCTCGAATCAAACTCTTCCAGTCTCAGATAAACTACAGTGTTTGAGGGGCGGGGCTAAGAGACGCTGTTCAGCCAATCAAGACCAGAGATTGGGCATTATGCAAATTTGTTACATTGTTAAATAGGCATGTATCAGGAAGTGAAACCGGAATTATTGACGACTCGTTTTGTCAGTTCAGAACTTCCTTAACCCCTTAAGTGCCCCCTTTTTTTTAATAGACATGAAAATGCACATTTCGAACTTAAATGGTTGTAATTCAAGAATGCTTTGGAATATAGATGTAAGATTGGTCGATCTGTCCTGACGAAAATTTTCTTTTAGGCTTTTTAATATTCCAACACCAGGACACACACGAGATGGGCATTTTAACCGATAAACTGACACAAAGACATTTGAATATGTGTGTATGGTCCTCCTTCCGCACATCTGTAAACACTGACTCGTCAAGCGTGACCTTTTCAACGTAACTGCGTATTACGTGACGTCACGAACGCGCATCACAGAACAGAGCAAGGCGAGCGCTTGTGCTTATAAAACTTAAACTTGTTTATTTATGTTTGAAATGACGATGGTTTCGCTAGATAAGACCCGTATTCATCGTCTGGTGTCGTTTAAAGCCCGTTGAAGCGGCGCTGACACTGTCATCTGGACCTTGACCCATTTGGGGCCCATTGACGTCCATTATATGGAGAAATGTGTTCATCAAAAACCTTCATTTCTTTTCCACTGAAGAAAGAAAGACATGGACATCTTGGATGACATCGGGGTGAGGAAATTATCAGCAAAAGTTTTTTAAAAAGTGAACTAATCCTTTAAGAGAATCGAACCATTAGAAAAAATGTGACTATGTGAATGAAGTGAGCAATGCCAGTCCTATAATGACGTCAGTCCGATATTATAATAAGTTATAATAAGTGTTGTTGTGAATGTAAAGTTAAAGCGATACATTTCAGGGTTTTTCAGCTAGTTTTGCTTCCAGATTTCCAGAGGAAATAAAATTTGTATTGGACATCATATTTATTTAATAATTTTTTACTTTTTTAATGCATATGCATTAATTTTTTAATGCATAATATGCATTATTTTTTTTATATTTAATGCAATGCATCACGTCCATGAAGACATACAGTCTAGCAACAGACAGACTCTCTCTTAACCTCAGACGCGACCCATGATCTGGTTACATAAGGTGGACTTAACTTGTAACAGGACAAAAGCTGCGTAGAAAACATGAGAATCATCTTTGCGCCTTATGATTGAAGGATCGTTCACCCAAAAATATGAATTCTCACAGACAATGTTGTGCCAAACATGCAACACAAGGAGAAAATAAAGTCTTATGGAACCGCTTTATGATTTGTTTTTTGTCACGTCTGCTTTCGGCGCATGAAAGAGAGCGGCGTAAACGGGAGAACAGGAGTTCAAATGAGCACGTGTTTTAGAAACATTAAAGTTCACATATTGTGTGCTCTAAATATGCTGCAAACTAGATCAGCTAATATTTCCTTTCTCCCAAACGACTATTTTTAGACTAATTTGGCCTCACGTTACAGATAAAGTATGAAAGAGTGTGTGAGTGTGTGTGTGTGTACACGTTTCATATGAGAGGCAGATGTCGAGACGCTTTAAAGATGCAACAAGGTTAAGAATCCCAGCAGAGAACAGATTACATCTGGTTTATTTTTACCCACATCTATTTTTCGCTCTCTTTATGTGTGACGGACACTCAGTGAAAGAAGCAAAAGCTTCTTAGTTTTTTTTTTTTTGATGCACAAATCACATTGTTTTTGATCAGATCAAACATTGACTGTTCATTTAGAAAGTGTTTTTTCATAGAAAAATGCAAGGTCTCAAGACAATGTTTGTAAAAGTTAAACTTTTTATCTTAAAAAAGCGCAGAGCTATGAGGTGCCGGACTGGACAAAAGCGAAGCGAACTCCGCGAGCGACACTGTGCTTGAGACACGTGTGTTTGCGCGCGAGTGTGTCTGCACGCGCAAGAGAGACCGAGTGCATCTGAGAGCGCGCGATATAGTGTGTTTGCGCGCGAGAGTGTCTGCCCGCGCAAGAGACCGAGTGCGTCCGAGAGCGCGCGATATAGTGTGTTTGCGCGCGAGAGTGTCTGCCCGCGCAAGAGAGACCGAGTGCGTCCGAGAGCGCGCGATATAGTGTGTTTGCGCGCGAGAGTGTCTGCCCGCGCAAGAGAGACCGAGTGCATCTGAGAGCGTGCGATATAGTGTGTTTGCGCGCGAGAGTGTCTGCCCGCGCAAGAGAGACCGAGTGCGTCCGAGAGCGCGCGATATAGTGTGTGTCTGCGCGCAAGAGACCGAGTGCGTCCGAGAGCGCGCAATATAGAGTGTGTCTGCGCGCGAGAGAGACCGAGTGCCTCTGAGAGCGCGCGATAGAGACCGAGTCTATTTGCGCGCAAGAGAGACCGAGTGTGTCCGACCAGCACTGCATTTTTCATTCTTTACTCTAAGTCTAAATGACTCAGAGAAACTTCACTATATGCTCGGAAAGGATGAGCTGCAAAATACACACCATACCAGGTGGTCAATCTATTGTATTTTTTTGTGAGTGTGTGCGTCTGTGAGTGTGAGCGTCTGTGAGTGTGAGCGTCTGTGAGTGTGAGCGTCTGTGAGTGTGAGCGTCTGTGAGTGTGAGCGTCTGTGAGTGTGAGCGTCTGTGAGTGTGAGCGTCTGTGAGTGTGTGCGTCTGTGAGTGTGAGCGTCTGTGAGTGTGTGCGTCTGTGAGTGTGTGCGTCTGTGAGTGTGAGCGTCTGTGAGTGTGAGCGTCTGTGAGTGTGAGCGTCTGTGAGTGTGAGCGTCTGTGAGTGTGAGCGTCTGTGAGTGTGTGCGTCTGTGAGTGTGAGCGTCTGTGAGTGTGAGCGTCTGTGAGTGTGAGCGTCTGTGAGTGTGAGCGTCTGTGAGTGTGAGCGTCTGTGAGTGTGAGCGTCTGTGAGTGTGTGCGTCTGTGAGTGTGAGCGTCTGTGAGTGTGTGCGTCTGTGAGTGTGAGCGTCTGTGAGTGTGAGCGTCTGTGAGTGTGAGCGTCTGTGAGTGTGAGCGTCTGTGAGTGTGAGCGTCTGTGAGTGTGAGCGTCTGTGAGTGTGTGCGTCTGTGAGTGTAGTGTGGAGAACAAGTTCTGACGTTTAAACAAATCCTGTTAAGTTTTCTGATTTGTATTTTTCTTTATTTTTTTAAAATTATTTATTGTTCTGACAGCTCAGGTCCCTTAAACAAAAATATACATCTTTTTGTGCACTTTATTTAAAAAAAAAGTCCTATATATTTGGCAGATGTAAAGCACATGTGTAAGTTTTTTGTGTTAGTCAATTAAAAAAAAAAAAATTACTTTAACAGCTCAGGGATGTTCAAGGAGCCGAGCCTGTTTGTGCACTTTCTGAAGATTTTTTTGAATTTGCACTGTCAGTTCTGTTTTTGAATAAAGGGTTAGAAATTAATGCTTTTTTATTTTTATCCGATTAATCGAAAAAATAATCGACAGATTAATCGATTATTAAAATAATCGTTAGTTGCAGCCCTATTTCATACAAATATTAGGCTACGGCATAATTGTATATGTTGTGCCGTCAAGCAAATTCTCTGTGATTCTCGCAAGATTTGGCGGGCACCACCTCTAAACCGGCATTACTGGTTTTGCCAGCGGCCCTATACCAGTTCGTTTACCATCGAAGCTGTTATATTAAGGTACAAATCTTGCATAGTGTGCCTTTAAAGGGATACTTCACCGCTGGAAAGATGAATTTGTATTTAAAAAGGGTCATTTATGTAGTAGAAATGTGAAATTATCTTTGAATTTGGAGACTTCTAGACTGAGAAAAGCCAGAACATTTTTTTTTGGCTTATGGGGATGAAAGACTACAACTCCCAGAATGCACTTGCTTCGCTGCCCTACGAGGCCACGCCCAAGCCACGCCTACCGGTAAGAGCGCAGTTAAACAACTAGGCTACTAGTGAGTCTCCGTGACGAGTCTGCCAGGACGAGACTGACGGCCGCGGGAGAACGGCGCGAGGCCGGTGGCGGGATTACTGATGAGCGGCGCCTGTGAGACGCACCGGTCTCGTATCTCTCACGGAGGAGCGGGAAAAATTGTGACCCATGTGACTGTTTTTGTGGTCCAGGGTCACATATTTACACTGTCTGAATCGTAAACAGTATGTGTGAACAAGTGACCGATTTCAGCCGCAGCTTCAGCGTCTGTTTATAATGAAAGGGGCGGGGCTTCACATTCTAGAGAGCGTTTGATTGGACAGAAAATCTGATGAGAAGCCGGAGTGCAGAGTGATGTCATCAAATCATTGATCCGGAGAGACTAAGTTTTGAATGCTTATATCTATCTTTGGAGGACGCTAGCTTATAGATAACAGTAATGCTAACATATTCATACTAAAAGACAAAAACATTTTGATTTCATGTGGACTTTAAACATAATATGCATATAATATTTTGTGCGTTTTGTAAGGTTCTTCTCACACCTTTCGTTTTGACCAATGACTTCTTCAATCCTGGGAACTAATGCATTATTTAAATTCCTTTGCTTGTTAGCATGCAAAGTAGGGCTGTAAACGATTAATCGTGATTAATCGAATCCAAAATAAAAGTTTGTGTTTACATAATAATGTGTGTGCTGTGTATAATTATTTTGTATATATAAATACACACCCATGCATGTATATATTTAAGAAATATTTTGCATTTATATACTGCATTTATTTATATATATGATTTATATTATATATAAATAGAACCATTTTATATATAAATATCAATTTTTTCTTAAATATATACATGTGTGTATTTATATATACAAAATAATTATACACAGCACACACACATACATTATGTAAACACAAACTTTTATTTTGGATTCGTTTAATCGCGATTAATCGTTTACAGCACTAATGCAAAGTCCTTTTTTTTAATGCAAATTAGAATTTAAAGAATTTTTAACCACGCAAAATTAAACAGCCATTACATTTACTTTCTCAGGGACTTGAAATCACTTTTTTTTTTCCGGCATCCGGAGATTGCACCGGCATCACACAACCTTAGGCTTGTTCTGTAATGTTTCTAGCGCCCTACCTCACTATTGTGTCCCCTCAGGTTGAAGTTGATGCGCTGCGGGGTGGTCCGGTCTCTCCGGCAGTGGCTGGAGGTGAACGTCACGCCCACGACGCCCCTGCCGTTCCCCGTGGCGAGCCAGCCTTCCTCATAATAGCGTCTCCGGCACACGGGCTTCTCCTTCTCGCTTCGGGGAACGCGACCCTTCCAGGACAGGCACAAGATGTTGGAGTCGCTGCACAGGACGGGACCGTTTTCCACAGCCGCGAACATATCCGCACGAACGGATTCACGCAAATCCACGAAGTCACCCGGCTCACCGGCGGGTCCTTGGGGTCCGGGGGGAGAGCGGCTGCCTGTTCACGACCACGTTCGGTCCGAATGCATCCGCAAAACTGCATAAAACTACTAACAAGGCACATATATCATGCTGATAGGCTAACACAACAAGTGCCGGAATATCCAGGTGGGAATTCACCTGTGTGTCCAAAGAGGTTGAAGATATCCAAGTCTCAAAGAAAACTTTCCCCTCCTTCAGGCTCGAAGAAGCTTAACCTCATGATGTCATTACGCACGATGGTGCCGTGACGTCACCGACGCATGAAAACGCTCCGGTCCTCGTGCTCGCGGCGGTGGTGGCAGCAGCAGCGCGCGCACGGGATTCTCCTGCGCGTGTCGTCATCGCATCAGAGGAGCCACCGGCCAATCAGCGTCGGGGATTCCTTTTTAGAGGACAACGGCAGACATGATATAAACACAATTAGCGATTCAGAATTAAGCACAATTAATCATAATTGAGCATCACTTACAATATAAAAGTCTCGAGTGATGTTATACGTTTAAACTCAAAACAAGTTAGTTTGTTAGATAGCAGGAATACTTTCTTAGCCGAATAAATGGCGGTTTAAAAATACCTCAGAATTTCGAAAAATCCCTTCTAATCACAGTATAGGAACATTAATACATATTATTTTTTAAAACTATCACTCATTCAGTGCTCTAGATCACAAGTAAACGACACAAACATCCTAAATGTCGCATCTTTTAACCGAGATCTGACAAAATAACACTCATATTTTAAGAATCAAGTATGTATTAAACGATCCTGATGAAGTCCAGTACATAAACCCGACATGATTACAATACGCGCTTGTTAGATTTAAACAGCTGACACTTCTGAGAAATCGTCTGGATGCTATCTTTACATGTACTCGATTGATTCGTCCGGTAAATCGCGTTTATAATCAGCCCGTTGTTGAATAAAACCCTCTTTGCTGCATTTCTGCGCGTCTGGCTTTTGTTAGCTCCGCAGCTACACTCACTTCGCGCGCTCCCTCATTGTTTTTCCACTATAAAACACAATATCGGGATGTGCTAGGAGAACGGAACCGGTCTAGGGATGATACCGAAACCCAAAGGAACCCGTGGCGATCTTTACCTGTGTGTGTGGATGTGAGAAGAGTGTGTTTTTAGCGCTGCTGTCTCTGATTCTGATGATGCCTGGGCCCGCTCGCGATGGGTCACGTGACCACCACCATATGATCACACAATATTATATATTTTTCCTCTCAGTGATTTATTTCCAGAACGTGTACAGGCCAGGGGATGTGTGTGTATTTGTTTTTATTTTTTAAATAAAAATATAACAGAAAAAAATTAAATAAATAAAACCATAAAAAACAGTTGATCGTGTCTCATAATTTTATTTATTTAGATTTTTTGGCAGATTTATATTTTAATCAAAATAAGCAAGAGCAAGAGGTGGAGGGAAAACAAAACTAAAAATACTATTTACTTAAAATTACTTATTAAAATTAATTTCATAGGTTTTTATTGAAGGAAATTCCTCATAATGCGTTATAATTATAAATCGAAATGCTTTATAAGTGTTTTATTTCTACGCTATAAATAAAACATTTATAAAAATAAACAAACACACAATATTACCGTTCTCTTATTTTCTTTTCTTTGTTTATTTAGGTGGTTTCAGTGTTATTGTAATCAAACTTCTCATGTTCATATTTAATAACTGAAATGAACGATGTGTTTGGAAGCTTGAATATTTGCGTGGTTCAAATTGAAGTAAATAAACTATTGTCAATAAAGTGTTTTTGCGATACAGTTATTCAGTCACAATAATCATTACACGTAACAAATACATAAACTAGTTTTTAACACAAAAGCCGTTCAAAAAGTGGATTATTATTGTGATTCCCTCCCTGCCGCTAGGAGCACCATTTCCCGCGTCTGTGTTTCGACGTCACTTCCGTCCGCCTGTCGACGCAGAAAACATGGCGGCTTCCATGGCGAGCGTCCTTACAAAGACCATTAATAGACGCTTCTTACAGGTACAGCGGACTCTTTCACATGGGTTATCTGTCTCTTTGTGACTACTACATGATTCCGCTGAATGTTTAATTTGTTCTGTATCACAGGCTGCCGCAGTACTGCGTCAAACACGGTCAGTTTCACACTCTCCTCCTATAATAAAGAATAACTGTATAGAAGTTAAACATAATTTAGTGACATAAATGTTTTGTTTTCAGGTTGATCCACACATCGCCGTCTCCTGTCGTGAGTATCTGCTTTTAAATTCGCCCTAATGTTTAATATGACTGTGATTTAAAGTCAAAGTTCAGTGTTTGTAGCGTGTATATCTGATTGACAGGTGTCAGATGAGCCGGACACTCTCTATCAGAGGCTGTCAGTGGAGGTCAAAGGTCACGATAGGTCAGTTCTGGACAGTTATGAGTTTTTCGCGACCCTGGCCGCTCGAGAGCTCGGACTCACCCTGGAGAAAGTGTGAGTATTATCGAGCTCAACTAATATTTATATATATAACATATATATACAGGTTTGAAATTAACTGTTTAAAGGCCATTCAGAACTTTTACTAGACAAAAGAAGCCAAATTAACTACATCACAGCTTAGCCTATATAATATATATATTTCTTATTCAAACAAAATCCTGTCATCCAGCATCTCCTCATCACCATAAATGTGTTTTTGGAGGACAGATCAATACAGTAAATAACATAAAAAATGTAGGATGTTGGAAAATAACAATGTTTTCTGTTCACCAAATGCTTTTTAAACTACACTATTGCTAAAATGCAAATGAGCAAGTGCGCCGTTACGTTGTGTAGTGACGAGTGTGTTCAAGTAAGCCAGATATGAGCAGATTATGTGGAATACACTGTATTTAATATATCATGACGACTCAATATTTCTGCTCAATCTCTCTTACTTGAACTTTCCCTGCAAATGAGTGAACATAGTAACACGCCAAATTGGCTCGTGATTTGACCGCGTTACACACATTTGGTGAGTGCTCATTTCAAACCCTGTGTGTGTGTGTGTGTATATATATAAATGTGACCCTGGAGCACAAACCCAGTCTGGAGCCGCACGGGTATATCTGTGCCAACTATACATGTATGGGTCAAAATTATAGATTTTTCTTTAATGCCAAAAATCATGAGGATATTAAGATCATGTTCCATGAAGATATTTAGTAAATGTCCTACCGTAAATATATAAAACATGTATTTGTGTGAGTGAATGCAGCACAATCGTGAACATAAATGCACAACTTTAAAGGAGATTTTCTCAATGTTTAGATTTTTTTGCTCCTCAGATTCCAGATTTACAATAGTTGTGTCTCGACCAGATATTGTCCTATCCTAACACACCACACATCACTGGAGAGATTATTTATTCAGCTTTATATGATGTATACATCTCAATTTCAAAATTGTGAGCCATGTGACTGGTTTTGTGGTGCAGGGTCACATGTATATTCAGCGGTTGTAAAGTGAGGGCTGAGAGTGTTGTGTGTGTGTGTCCAGGTTCGAGCCGCCCAAACACATCGATAAGCTGACGCTGCTGAAGTCCGTCCACGTCTTCAAGAAGCACCGAGCGCAGTACGAGATGCGGACTCATCGCCGGCACATCCAGGTTATACTCTTCTTAACAATCTTATATATATGTTCATCATAAAGTTTTCAGTGATGGGCTTTTATATATAAAAATGTTTACAGGCTATAAAGTATATAATATTAAAAAAAAGTATAATTTTATTTAAAAAAAAATAATTGTATATTTTTTTAAATAATTGTATAAAAAATAAAAAAAACATATATACAATTGTTTATTTATTATATTACTGTGATATACATTACTATGAAATACATATCGGTATGCAATTTTATACAAAATAAGTGTATATATATATATATATATATATAGTGTGTATATATATGTAGTGTGTACAAAATAAGTGTGTGTGTATATATTAGGGCTGAACGATATGGACAAAATTTCATATCTCGATTTTCATGCCAGATATCTCGATATCGATACAATACGATATGACTACGGGGTTCCGTTGTTTTTATATATATATATATATATATGTTACACACTGATGTCTATGGAAGGGGTAATAATAATCCTTTCCATTATAATTCGACACGTTTTATTCATATCAGATATTGTGTAAGTAACTTCAGTGTTCACTCTATTCTATTCCCAGTTCACCAGCCACTTACTTTTAAGTATTTCGGGAGAAGTGGATGAATTCACGTGTTGTAAACATAGAGGTTGTAAATCCAACAGATCCGATGAACTGCGTCTGCGGCACAAACTAACACGGCGGCGCCCATCGCGCATACAGCTCAACTAGCGCGATCGTTATAAAGGTGTTTAAACAACAACATACTTCCACTTGCATGTATTTGACAATCGGAATATCAGATATTTCATGCCATAGCTAACACATTTGTGAATATTCTGAATAAAAAAGGAAAAATGTCATAAAAGCAGATCATCATTCATTCAGCGCTGTTGCTGCTGCGGTGTGTCACGTGACAAGCAATGACGCGTCACCATGGAAACGCCGCCCCCCCCTCTCACAATATAGTTCCCACGTCCCTGGTAGTGTGTGCGCGCTGGCTTTAGCTGTGCATTCAAAGGCACTCGTAAAACTGATGTTTGTTGTGACTGCCAGAGTTGTATGCAGGGCGAGCGCGGAGAGGGGGAATCTATATCGTCGATATCGTTGCTTTTTTCTATAGTAATATCTTGAAAGTTCATATCGAGATATAGATACGATAACGATATATCGTTAAGCCCTAGTATATATATATATAGTTTGTACATATGTACGTGTGTGTGTGTGTATATATATATATATATATATATATTAGTGTGTGTGTACAAATAAATCCTAAGTTAATATAATATATATATTTTTATCTTATATATATAGAATCCTTATTAAGTTAGTGTTGACTTCAACACACACGTATATATATATATTTTTTAAATGAAAATCTCTACTCTTTAATGCCTGGTCGTTCTGACTTCAACATGTTTGTGACTTCCAGATTTCTGGAATAACGGGATCGAGCGCGCGGGTTTATCTGGAGTATATCCAGCGCAATCTGCCGGAGGGCGTCGCCATGGAGATCACCAAGGTAACGAAATCAATCACTCACACACACACACACACACACACACACACACACACACACACACACACACACACTAGTGTGATGTTAAGTGTGTTGAAGTTGATAAAGCGAGTGTTCTAACAGTGTTTGTTCTCGGCAGACTGCGGTTGAGCAGATCCCGGAGCACATTCAGAAACCACTGTGGGACGCACACAACCAATGAGACGTCTTTACACACACACGCTGCAGATCAACATTGTGTTAAACTCGTTCATATTTAACTGTATACCATAAATTCATTTCTTTAAGGTGCTTCAAGGTGCGTTTCATTTAGACACAGCTAACCTTTTACAACATGGTTATGATGTATATTTCAATCTATTATTTATTTTTAGTGCCGGGCAGCGATTAATCACATCCAAAATAAGTGTGTGTTTACATAGTGTGTGTATTGTGTAATTATTTTGTATATATTTAAGAAATATTTGCATGTGTATATATATAAATAAAAAATTTTTTCTTAAATATATACATGCATATCTGTGTATTTATCTATACAAAATAATAATACACACATTATGTAAAAACAAACTTTTATTTTGGATGTGCTTAATCGTTGGCCGGCACTATTTATTTTGTTAGCTAATACTGTCAGTTTTGTCTCTACATTATAAACAGAGATGATTGTCTGGATATGTTCAATAAATCAGTAAATGTGTCATTTCTCTTCAGCGGTTACATCAGAAGATTCACACAATTAAAAACACCAAGACAGGTTTGCAGAAACATCTTCCCTTTAATGACACAAACTATAAATCTAGATCTGTATCAGATGTGTGTGTGTGTGTGTGTGTGTACCTTACCTGTCCTGCAGCGCAAACCAAATGACTCTTTCCTTTGAATCAAATCAGTCAAATGACTCACTGTTCGTTCGTTCGCTCATGTCTCTTTCATATAAAGATCATGAACACAGAACAGCAGGTGTGTCACATACATTCATCACACAACGGCGTTAACAGAATTGAAACATTGACAACTAGAGAGGAAAAGCTGAACTCCAGATGTGCACTAGTTTCGGGCGGTTCATAAGCGAGCACTTCCTGTCTGAACGTGTTTTATGGCAGCGCATCATCTGATGTTCCCCAGATCGTGGCGAAACCCTCTGGAGAATCTTTCAATTATATTGTGAATCATTTTTTAGTTAGTTTTGAAGGAAACAAACTATAAAGCTGCTGTATTAATAAATGTGACTTTATGAACATTACAGAATTATGCAAATGAGATCATGCTTTTCCTTTACTATCTGCTATTAGAAACCACTTAACGTTATATATTATGCAGTTTTATCTGATGAGTTAACACTAACCTATTCATTGTTTGCATTAAAAAACATCCAGTTTCAGATCTGCAAATATTATAATGCAATATTACATAAAGACTTCACGTATGGTGTTCCCAATGATTTTTTATTAAGTTTTATAAATAAATTATAACATTTATATTTAGGTAAAAACAACAATATGGATTTATAAAGCATTTCTTTGTGTTCTTACTGTCAACATTTACTGATACATTATTAAAATTATAAGTTATATCTGTTAAAATAACACTTTACAATAATGTTTCATTCTTAACATGAACGAACACATTCCTAAAATCAAGTCATATCTGTAAACATTGATGCACAGTGAATTGAACCATTTTAATTAACTAATAATAATAATAATGTGCTGTAAGAATATTTAGCTTAATTCAGATTAATGCATTAAGTAAAGTCTTACCATGTTTTTTAATGGACTTGGAAAGTATTTTCATTAACTAACACTAACCTAGATATAAATAATGTAGTGATATTGATATTTGTCTACAAAATTCATCAGACTTGATCGGTTTCTCAAGATCTGATTAATAAATGCTGCTGTTGATGGTTTACAGGGTTGACAATGAAACTGAAACACAGGGTTTAATGCAAATATATATATATGTATATAATGTATATATGCAGTCGACACTAAGTAAGAGTTGAGTGTGACGCTGAATTACCAGATTATCATGAAGATTAAAACATAATAGGAGATCGACCGATGTGAGAGAGAGATAGAGATTGAGATAAAGAGAGAGAGAAAGATTGAGAGAGATAGAGAGATTGAGATAAAGAGAGAGAGAGAAAGAGAGAGAGTGATATTGAGAGAGATATTGAGAGAAAGAGAGAGAGAGAAAGATTGAGAGAGAGAAAGATTGAGATAAAGAGAGAGAGAAAGAGAGAGTGATATTGAGAGAGAGAGAGTGATATTGAGAGAGAGAGAGAGAGATATTGAGAGAAAGAGAGAGAGTGATATTGAGAGAGAGAGAGTGATATTGAGAGAGAGAGAAAGATTGAGATAAAGAGAGAGAGAGAGAAAGAGAGAGTGATATTGAGAGAGAGAGAGTGATATTGAGAGAGAGAGAGAGAGATATTGAGAGAAAGAGAGAGAGTGATATTGAGAGAGAGAGAGTGATATTGAGAGAGAGAGAAAGATTGAGATAAAGAGAGAGAGAGAGAAAGAGAGAGTGATATTGAGAGAGAGTGATATTGAGAGAGAGAGAAAGATTGAGAGAGAGAGAAAGATTGAGATAAAGAGAGAGAGAGAGAGAAAGATTGAGAGAGAGAGAAAGAGAGAGTGATATTGAGAGAGAGTGATATTGAGAGAGAGTGATATTGAGAGAGAGAGAAAGATTGAGAGAGAGAGAAAGATTGAGATAAAGAGAGAGAGAGAAAGATTGAGAGAGAGAGAAAGAGAGAGAGAGAGAGAAAGAGAGAGTGATATTGAGAGAGAGTGATATTGAGAGAGAGAAAGAGAGAGAGTGATATTGAGAGAGAGAGAAAGATTGAGATAAAGAGAGAGAGAGAGAGAAAGAGATAGAGTGATATTGAGAGAGAGAAAGAGAGAGAGTGATATTGAGAGAGAGTGATATTGAGAGAGAGAGAAAGATTGAGATAAAGAGAGAGAGAGAGAAAGAGATAGAGTGATATTGAGAGAGAGAAAGAGAGAGAGAGAAAGAGATAGAGTGATATTGAGAGAGAGAGAAAGATTGAGATAAAGAGAGAGAGAGAGAAAGAGATAGAGTGATATTGAGAGAGAGAAAGAGAGAGAGTGATATTGAGAGAGAGTGATATTGAGAGAGAGAGAAAGATTGAGATAAAGAGAGAGAGAGAGAAAGAGATAGAGTGATATTGAGAGAGAGAAAGAGAGAGAGAGAAAGAGATAGAGTGATATTGAGAGAGAGAGAAAGATTGAGATAAAGAGAGAGAGAGAGAAAGAGATAGAGTGATATTGAGAGAGAGAAAGAGAGAGAGTGATATTGAGAGAGAGAAAGAGAGAGAGTGATATTGAGAGAGAGAGAGAGAGAGAGAGAGTGATTGAGAGAGAGAAAGAGAGAGAGTGATATTGAGAGAGAGAAAGAGAGAGAGTGATATTGAGAGAGAGAGAAAGTGATATTGAGAGAAAGAGAGAGAAAGATTGAGAGAGAAATTGTGTGAGAGAGAGAAAGATTGAAAGAGAGAGAGTGAGATTAAGAGAGAGAGAGCGGGAGACAAACTCACCGTGGTTACGAGGGGGCGGGGCTTCTCACCGTGGGGGCGGGGCTTGGGAGGAGATGAGTGACAGACGGGATGGTCCTCATGCGAGTGTCCGGATGCTTCCAGAAGGGTGTCTCACCCCTTCAGGAGACAAGAAGAGTCAGAGGAACACACAGAACACGTTTGCTCTCGCCGCGCCTCTGTCGGGGGGGATCCGCCGGCGCGTGATCTATACCTGACTCTGCGTTACACACACACACACCGCGGGTCACAGCGCACTTTCCAATACTCAGAAACATCACGAACAGTCGATAGAAATAATCCGTATTCATTTTGAATGCAACAGAGATATGAGGTGTAATAAAGCGGATTAATCAGAATAACGTTCTAGAGCCCTCGCATCACATTATTCATCATTTAATAAATCAGAATATGGTGCAAAAGTTCATTTATTTCAGTGATTCAAGTTAAACTGTGAAACTAATATATTATATAGACTCATTACATGCAAAGTGAGATATTTCAAGCCTTTATTTGCTATAATTTTGATGATTATGGCTTACAGCTTATGAAAACCCCAAATTCAACATTAGAATATTGTGAAAAATATTCCATAATCATCAAAATTATAACAAATAAAGGCTTGAAATATCTCACTTTGCATGTAATGGAGTCTATATAATATATTAGTTTCACCTTTTAAATTGAATTACTGAAATAAATGAACTTTTGCACCATATTCTCATTTTTCCAGTTTGTAAATGCAACGTTTTTTTTTTTTTTTTTTGAAGAATGTTGGTAACCAGTTCCCGTCACCCATTGATTTCCATTATATATATATTTTTTTTTTTGTATTTTGTTCATGCTATGGAAGTCAATGGGGACCAACAAGGTATTTTGATGAATGTCAGCAAACACACAATTACTGGCATCCATTGACGTCCATAGAAGGGAGGGAGGGGGGGGGGGGGGAACTATTGAAATAAATAGATACACGATTATTGTGATTTGCATAATTCGGCTTATCATAAAGAAAACTAAATGACAATTTTTGGGTGTACTGTCCCTTTAAATGTAATTTTTTCATGCAAGCTTTTGCATTTTCATGGCTTAAGTTTACATTTTTTTTTTTTTTTTTTTACGTTTTAATCAAACATGCATCAAAGATAAAGGATTTTTTGCAACCTTAAATTGAGCAATGCATTAATTTATTTACAAACTAAAAAAAAAAAGCATGAAGTTCCTCTTTAATAAAGTTTAAAAGCATCCCGAGGTGAAGCTTGATCAAGTCCAGAGCCGTTTTCATCCCACATTTGTGTTTTAATCACGTTCCTGTTATTCTAACACACGCTAGAGATATTGAGCGTCTCCAAACTTTTGGCTATTTAAGTGTTAAAATCACTCGCATGTGCTACGATGAGGATGATGCTCGTTAGTGCATCTGAACTTTACTTTTAGAATGAGTCAAGAAGTGTTTTTCTGTTGAATAATAAAAGTACATTTATTTCATGCACACATCCTTGGACATCCGGCCTGTGCTCGAGTTATCAACTTTAACTCAGTGTATTTCAATGTAACTTTACTCAATTATAGAACAGTGCTTTATTATGCATTTCTGCAATGATGTAAATATATATGGATATTCATAATAAACACATCAGAGTGAAATATTTGTGCTCATGTAAAAAAAATCTGTCCATTTGGCTTCAGAAATGATCAGTACTTTAAAAAGTGCATTACATAAATAAATGGACATTCAGCTTTTGGTTTAAATGAACAATAAAAAAAGAGAGGTCATTTTATCTTAACTTTATTGTTTTGTTTGTCAAAACTAAGTCAAAAGCTGTTATCTGTTCAATTTACATTCACAAATCCACATGACTTTATCAGTTACAATACGTGAATGTGCCATAATAACACTTCCAAACTCAACACAGAGAGGGTTTTTATCTTTACTTTTTACTATTTTGAATCAAATACTTGGCCTTAAAAATAGAAAAGCAAGGAAATATTTATTTAAAGAAGAAGTATAAATCGTAGTGCTACTCTACTGTCATGTCATGTTAAAACGAATCCATGTATTTGTGATTTTAACAATCATTTCAACCAAAAAAAAATAAAGAAACATGAATACTTTTCAACAGCAATATTCTCACTTGACTTTAAGTAGCTGCACATTTATGATATTAAATCATTATTAATATGAGCACTACACATGAAGATAAGAACATATTGAGGGATCTGCTTGGTAAATGCCATATTTGAGACGTCCAAGGAGTACAGAAATATCAACGACACATGCTTGAGGAGTAACGGCTGGCGCCACCGCCCCTTCTCGGTCTCTAAAGTCTCACTCGTGTTCTGGGAGTAAAGAGGACCAGGACTGTTTAAGGCTCACAGGAATAGCACCACGCTGACTATACACAACACTTAGGGAGTAAAAACACTATTTAAATCAACTTAAGAACATGTGTCCTTCTCCTCCTCAGAGTGAGAGTGCTTTTAAAAGGGACAGTTTACCCAAAAATGAAGATTAGCCCATGATTTACTCATCCTGAACTTATCCTAGTGTGTATATGACATTCTTCTGTCAGACGAACACAATCAGAGTTATATTAAGACATGTCCTGGCTCTTCCAAGCTTTATAATGGCAGTGAATGGGGTTTTGTTTGTGGAAGTCCATAAAAATTAATCTATCCATGATAAAAGTGCAGCTATCCATCATAAAAGTGCATCATAAATCACTTTTATCATGGATAGATGCACTTTTATGATGGACAGATGCACTTTTATGATGGATAGATGCACGTTTATGATGATAGATGCACTTTTATGATGGACAGATGCACTTTTATGATGGATAGATGCACGTTTATGATGATAGATGCACTTTTATGATGGACAGATGCACTTTTATAATGAATAGATGCACTTTTATGATGGATAGATGCACTTTTATGATGGACAGATGCACTTTTATAATGAATAGATGCACTTTTATGATGGATAGATGCACTTTTATGATGGATAGATGCACTTTTATGATGATAGATGCACTTTTATGATGGACAGATGCACTTTTATGATGGATAGATGCACTTTTATCATGAATAGATGCACTTTTATGATGGATAGATGCACTTTAATGATGGATATATGCACTTTTATCATGAATAGATGCACTTTTATGATGGACAGATGCACTTTTATGATGGACAGATGCACTTTTATGATGGACAGATGCACTTTAATGATGGATAGATGCACTTTTATGATGGATAGATGCACTTTTATGATGGATAGATGCACTTTTATGATGATAGATGCACTTTTATGATGGATAGATGCACTTTTATGATGATAGATGCACTTTTATGATGGACAGATGCACTTTTATGATGGATAGATGCACTTTTATGATGATAGATGCACTTTTATGATGGATAGATGCACTTTTATGATGGACAGATGCACTTTTATGATGATAGATGCACTTTTATGATGGATAGATGCACTTTTATCATGAATAGATGCACTTTTATGATGGATAGATGCACTTTTATGATGGACAGATGCACTTTTATGATGGATAGATGCACTTTTATGATGGATAGATGCTCTTTTATGATGGACAGATGCACTTTTATGATGGATAGATGCACTTTTATGATGATAGATGCACTTTTATCATGGATAGATGCACTTTTATCATGGATAGATGCACTTTTATCATGATAGATGCACTTTTATGGACTTCCAAAAACAAAAACCCATTCACTGCCGTTATAAAAGCTTGGAAGAGCCAGGACATTTCTTAATATAACTCTGATTGTGTTCGTCTGACAGAAGAATGTCATATACACCTAGGATGGCTTGAAGGCGAGTAAATCATGGGCTAATCTTCATTTTTGAGTGAACTGTCCCTTTAAATGTTTTTCGGGATTTTTTCCTCAAATAAAGTAACATATATATATATAAAAAAAATAAAAAGGTAGCGTGTTTGTTACAGTAAAAGGACCTGCGAGTCTGTTCGGACAGAAATGAGCGGTGGACATTAACGCTACAGATTTTAGTTGCGTTTAAAACTTCCGGCCACCAGGGGGCCCCGGCCAGCGCTGGCCCCTGCCTGGAGGCGGGTGGGGCAGAGGAGGGGCCGATCCGTTGTGGTAACTGCATGAAAGGATAAAATCACACATTTTGATTGGCCTGCTGTGCTCAGGAGGCGCCGAACTCGTCATTTTTTGCAAATGCGTTATTTAAAAAACACAGAATTCAAGAAAAACAGGGTGTCATGCACTATGTAATTTTAATTTTAGCCGTGGTCTGCACTGTGACGCCCGAAGAGACTCTTCTTCGCATGTGTGTTTGAGAGAAGGGGCTTTCGCACCGGAGGAACCTTTTCATAGTTCCTAGAGGAACTAAATTACTCCGACTAAACCAGCGCTATAGGAACTATCCGTGACGTGTTCACTGATTGGCCGAACGCACTCGAAACACAAGCAGCCGCCATTTAAAAAAAAGCTAAACACACAGATTATAGCCTATATATTTACTCCACAAACTAACTCTACGATCATGGAAAACAGGGATAGATGGACCGCTCAACCTTTACGCTGAGGAGAAAACCCAACGCAACTTTGAGGAGACCAAGAGAAGCATGATTATGTGTTTCTGCTCAGCAACACCGGATAAAAACCACACGGCATACGCTAATAACTTTCTACTTTCTATGCATTACATTCTATCTAATAACGTATTAGTCAGGACTGTTAGACTGATCATAAACCAATGAACACGGAGAATGCGAGCGCAGTCGTTCTCAGCGCAGTCAACATTAAAGTCACAACAACAAGCGTGTCTCACGTCACTTCAGAGTTCCTACTGGCGGTGCGAGCGCAACCAGAAAACGTTCCTAAGGGAATCATTAGCTCTCGGGGAAACACCCTGGCGGCTCGATCCTAGAGCTACCCGATGCGAAAGCCCCTGAAGTGAGAGCGGATGAGTGTGTGTTCTTACCCTCGGGGGTGGAAGAAACGGGGCGGGCCGGGCGGCATCATACTCCGCCCCCTCGGATGTGGGGGCCGTCCTCTAAAGGCCGGGTGTCCCGGTGGGGGGGGAGGAGGAGGCGGGCCGTGCCTGAAAACATAAACACACACTTTACACCAAAGCAGAAACCATCAAGTCTCTCTTGAATCCAAACACGGAAGTGATTTAAACTGCAATTCATCGACTGGCCACTAGACGTCACAATTGACCGTTCGCAAAGACCCGCCCCCTTTAGTTACTGTTGCTATGTCCGATAAGCTACGCCGCTCTCACGCCACACCATGTTCTCACAGTGAAAAACACATCGCGGAGCAGAGAGTACACTGACAACACACCGAGACAGGACAGACCAGCTTACTTGTGATATTAAACAGTCAGAGGACTCGTTCTGCCTCCACATAAGCTCCGCCCACACACAAAACGTCACTATGTTTACTAACTGAAAAGAGGTCTATACACAGTGTCCTAACCAGACGCCGCGACACGCGATAAAATGTATATTTTCCATGTTAATCCGAGTTTTTTGTCCTGACCAGTCGCGACAGAAACGGTTTCCATCTCTGCGAAGAAAGTTGAACATGTGGTGTAATGCGGCACATATAAACAGTGTTTCTCCGATGTTTCCGGAGTGGTGCGGACACCTGTGCATGTGTGGTGGAGGTCCTCTCATGTGCATGTGTGGAGGTGGAGGCGGCGGCGGACCCAAGTTCATTCCCATCGGCCCGCCTCGACCTCGACGGCCACGCATGTCTGGATACGGCCACGTCCTTCCCATGCCTCTCCTGCAACACACACAGAGAAAACCTTGTTTTTCATAAACGGGTTCATCAAGTTGATTTAAAGGGAGAGTTCACCCAAACATGAAAATTAGCCCATGATTTACTCACTCTCACGGCATCCTAGGTGTATATGACATTCTTCATATCAATGAAGAAATATTCGCCGTAGTAAATAGATGCGTACGGACGTCTTTTAAATATGTTTTTAAATATGGATATTTTTCTTACATAAACGCATCGCTTCACTTCAGAAGGACTTTATTAACTTTCTTATGATGGATAGATGCACTTTTATGATGGATAGATGCACTTTTATGATGGATAGATGCACTTTTATCAGGGATAGAGTCACTTTGATGATGGATAGATGCACTTTTATCAGGGATAGATGCACTTTTATGATGGATAGATTGCACTTTTATGATGGATAGATGCACTTTTAACATGGATAGATGCACTTTTATCAGGGATAGATGCACTTTTATCATGAATAGATGCACTTTTATGATGGATAGATGCACTTTTATGATGGATAGATGCACTTTTATCAGGGGATAGAGTCACTTTGATGATGGATAGATGCACTTTTATGATGGATAGATGCACTTTTATGATGGATAGATGCACTTTTATGATGGATAGATGCACTTTTAACATGGATAGATGCACTTTTATCAGGGATAGATGCACTTTTATCAGGGATAGATGCACTTTTATCATGAATAGATGCACTTTTATGATGGATAGATGCACTTTTATGATGGATAGATGCACTTTTATGATGGATAGATGCACTTTTATGATGGATAGATGCACTTTTATGATGGATAGATGCACTTTTAACATGGATAGATGCACTTTTATCAGGGATAGATGCACTTTTTATCATGAATAGATGCACTTTTATGATGGATAGATGCACTTTTATGATGGATAGATGCACTTTTATGATGGATAGATGCACTTTTATCAGGGATAGAGTCACTTTGATGATGGATAGATGCACTTTTATCAGGGATAGATGCACTTTTATGATGGATAGATGCACTTTTATGATGGATAGATGCACTTTTATGATGGATAGATGCACTTTTAACATGGATAGATGCACTTTTATCAGGGATAGATGCACTTTTATGATGGATAGATGCACTTTTATGATGGATAGATGCACTTTTATGATGGATAGATGCACTTTTATGATGGATAGATGCACTTTTATCAGGGATAGATGCACTTTTATGATGGATAGATGCACTTTTATCAGGGATAGATGCACTTTTATGATGGATAGATGCACTTTTATAATGGATAGATGCACTTTTATCAGGGATAGATGCACTTTTATCAGGGATAGATGCACTTTTATGATGGATAGATGCACTTTTATGATGGATAGATGCACTTATTATCAGGGATAGATGCACTTTTATGATGGATAGATGCACTTTTATAATGGATAGATGCACTTTTATCAGGGATAGATGCACTTTTATCAGGGATAGATGCACTTTTATGATGGATAGATGCACTTTTATGATGGATAGATGCACTTTTATCAGGGATAGATGCACTTTGATGGACTTCAAAACTTAAATGGCCATTCACAAGAAGAATGTCATATAAACCTAGGATGACTTGAGGGCGAGTAAATCATGGGCTAATTTTCATTTTTGGGTGAACTGTCCCTTTAAGGAAAGACTCAAGAACAGTTCGGCAGGACCTCATGGGTCCAAATCCATTGGTAAACCCGTCGCGGCCTCTTCCTCTCATGTGGCCCGGGGGTCTGAAGCCTTTCATCATCATCATCATCCCACGTCCACCACGAATCCCACGGCCCATCCGGCCACCTCTGCCACGAAACTTCATTCCACGACCCCTGCAAATAACCAGAACCAAACCTCAGACACATTACACCTTTATTTCAACCGTTTCAAAGCAGCTTCACAGTAATAATCCGGAATAATGCCACACGGGTATATCTGTATAACTATACATTGTATGGGTCAAAATGATCAATTTTTCTTTTATGCCAAAAATCATTAGGATATTAAGATCATGTTCCATGAAGATATTTAGTAAATGTCCTACCGTAAATATATAAAACATGTATTTTTGTGAGTGAATGCAGCACAATCGTGAACATAAATGCACAACTTTAAAGGAGATTTTCTCAATGTTTACATTTTTTTGCTCCTCAGATTCCAGATTTTCAATAGTTGTGTCTCGACCAGATATTGTCCTATCCTAACAAACCACACATCAGTGGAGAGATTATTTATCCAGCTTTCATATGATGTACAATCATGTGATGTATAACCCATGTGACTGGTTTTGTGGTCCAGAGTCACAAACGAGAGCATCAGACGAAACACAATAAACGCTGTCATGTTCTCTTGCGTTCTCTTGAGACGCTTCTGGAGAGAATTAAACCAAATCATTCTGATCACACACTTTGACTCCGCCGTTTCAGAAACACCAAACCAACATTTGATGCTGCGATGCTATTGGTCCGCTGGTAAATCCAGTTATCCAATCACAGCCTCCGCTGATTGACAAACATCATGTGTGTAATTCAAGAATAAAAAGATAAGTTGTCTCTCGCCATTGACTACCATACAGATTTTTTCCGAAATAAGGTCCCATGAGCCGGAAGCGGAGGGGCGGGACTTAGGCTCTCTATTAAACGCCATCCCAAAATTTGCATAAAAATAGGAGGATGGAAAATAGGTGGATGAGAATAACCAATGACAGTGGAAGCTGTGGTCATGTGACCTACCTGAACTTGTTGTCAGACGAAGGCTCCTCTTGCGAGGGCGTTTCTGCGGCCTCCATCACTTCTGTCGTCTCCTCCACCTGCTCCGCTTCGGCTTCCATCTGGAAAATATCGGTGCTTTTTAAGTTTACGCTGAGAATTGATGCCTGTCAGTCATATTTAATAGCATTTTCAACACATAACATCTGCCTTCACACCAGCCCAAAAACCTTCACCTTTGACCCAAATCCAGATTGGAAACGTTCAAGCGCCAATGTCAAATGTTTGACGGTTTTCCTTCAGCCTTAAAGCCACACAACGAGCTTAACATGCCAGAACCTCCGTCACCGAACGGCCTTCTGGGATATAAGCAGCTGATCTGGGCCACGGGGATTTCAGGGCACAAGCCGTGTATTAATAGTGTGAACGCACACGGCCAACTGTAAAGTGAAGCATCTCTAAAGAAACTGCAGAAGATATAGCTATAAATGGAAATGGCGCATGAGAGAGAAAACATCTCTCAAGATATTGAGAAAGAACACATCATTTGAACAGTAGACCTCATGAGATTTCAGGAATTTGAGGCAGGGCATATCAAATATATTTATAAATAATTTAATTTTTAATTAGGCTTTCATTTACACCCTGAATTGCTACCTGATATTGGTAGGAGGGGTTTCTCAAGGCAGAGAGCAATTATTGGATAATAATTTGCATACACCACTGAGTGCAGGATTATATCATCAATATATGTTCAATTTTAATATTTATATGTAATTTGCATACACCCCTGAGTGCACGATTATATCAATATATAGGTTTAATTTTAATATTTATATGTAATTTGCATACACCCCTGAGTGCACGATTATATCAATATATAGGTTAAATTTTAATATTTATATGTAATTTGCATACACCCGAGTGCACGATTATATCAATATATAGGTTTAATTTTAATATTTATATGTAATTAGCAAACACCCCTGAGTGCATGATTATATCATCAATATATAGGTTCAATTTTAATATTTATATGTAATTTGCATACACCCCTGAGTGCACGATTATATCATCAATATATATGGTCGATTTTAATATTTATATGTAATTTGCATACACCCCTGAGTGCATGATTATATCATCAATATATAGGTTCAATTTTAATATTTATATGTAATTTGCATACACCCCTGAGTGCATGATTATATCATCAATATATAGGTTCAATTTAATATTTATATGTAATTTGCATACACCCCTGAGTGCATGATTATATCATCAATATATAGGTTCAATTTTAATATTTATATGTAATTTGCATACACCCCTGAGTGCATGATTATATCATCAATATATAGGTTCAATTTTAATATTTATATGTAATTTGCATACAACCCTGAGTGCACGATTATATCATCAATATATATGGTCGATTTTAATATTTATATATAATTTGCATACACCCCTGAGTGCACGATTATATCATCAATATATAGGTTCAATTTTAAATATTTATATGTAATTTGCATACACCCCTGAGTGCACGATTATATCATCAATATATGTTCAATTTTAATATTTATATGTAAATTTGCATACACCCCTGAGTGCACGATTATATCAATTTATAGGTTAAATTTTAATATTTATATGTAATTTGCATACACCCCTGAGTGCACGATTATATCAATTTATAGGTTCAATTTTAATATTTACATGTAATTTGCATACACCCCTGAGTGCACGATTATATCATCAATATATATGGTCGATTTTTCTATTTTAATATTTCTATGTAGTATGGAATTTAAAGGATAAAATCATGTATTTGCTCGGTGTTTATGATGTTATTACACATGAATATGATGATTATTGACACTGAAGGTGTGTTTAGGCGCACAAAATAACATACATTTGATGATTTTAGTCGCATTTTCAAGCTTAATTCGTTATTTTCATACATTCCGAGATTTACTGTAGGCTGTCGCCATAATCGCAGCTGAACGAAATAACCAGCCGAGGACACAAATAAACAAGGGACTCTTACATATTTCCAGCTAGCTAAATGCTAACAGCTGAAGTTATTCGGTAGAATTAACGAAGGCGAATGTGGGATTTAACGGCTCGCCTCCTCACCGACATTAAACACTCAAAACGCTCTATTTCGAGCTCATAGCGCGTCCTCCGTGACTTACCTTATGAGATTGGGAGCTCTTCTAAACAACGAGCCTTAAAAATATAAAGTGTTATGCACTGTACTCTCAAAAATAAGCATCCGTTTATTAAATCGTGAAACCTCGCGCGTTTATTCGGCTTTGAAATGGCGGCCCGCGCGGCACCGTCACCGAGCGCTGATTCTCTTTGTCAGAGCGTCAGTGTACCGCGAGGCCCCGCCCACACCGAACACGGGCGCGCTGTGATTGGCCAGTACTCTTGTCGCAAGAAACACGTCATGATAATCGCTGTTGTGCCGTGGTTTTATTGCTAAACATTTTTAATCCACAAATGTAGATCTGTTTTTTATCTCTATGTGGCACAATGTCTAAAAGCCCTGTCAAAAACTAAAAAGCTATGATTTTGCTGGACTTGATAATCTTATATTAAATTATATAGTTTTTGTGTTTATAAGGGTTATTGTTTATTACTTTAGAAACTGTGCAGATATTTTCTTGCTTAGTTTATTTTATTTACTTATCTTTTTGTGTCTAGACCCTTGTTATATTGAGTAAGTGTAAATTGAATTAACTTATTTTAATATTTTTGGATTTCTTAAAAAATACATTAAAAAGTCACTCATATTTGAACGTTTTAGTTTCAAATCCACTTTTATCTTGACATGAAATACAAAAACCAGTTGACATCAACACGAACAAAATGTTTATTCAGCAATTTAAATTTAAAAGACACTCTTAATATTAGACATCGACACTCCACTCAAGCATCAGCAAGAAATATGTACATCAGTAAAACATGAGAGTGGATAAACAAACAAACAAACAAACAGAAAAATAAAAATATGTACAAAATCAGCCTAAAATCAGCTGTAAAAAAATAAAGTTTCTGTATCGTCATCTAACAAATGTATGTCCTAAAATGTTTCTAAAACGTTTTTAATTGCGTATTTTACTAACGTTAAGATTGCATTCTCATAACCATTAAGACATTCTTAGAACATTCGTCGAGTACAAAATAATATAAAGAATATTAATTTTAGCGTGCACTGTCCCTTTAAGAGAACGTTATTCAGGTAAAACAACATCATAAATATGATTATTTAAATCATCTTAACAGTGAAAAGTGAAAGTTGTGGGAACATTCCCTGATATCTGGGCGATTCCACGAAGAATTGTTAACATCCATTAGAATCTTTCCATTGCACAAAAAGTTCTTGATAGACAAGGCTTCATCAGACGCACGCGCGTTGTCACGGTTACGCGTCCGTCCCGAAGTTAACTTCCGACCTGTGTTTGTTTATCGGTCTGGCTAGTGGCTAGTAAAATGACACATTTTGTGTAGCTAGCTCCTTCAAAGCTCTAATTTGAAGCTGTAGCTTGACAAACTACAAGCTGCACGCTGATCATGTGTTTGACGTGACCAGATCAAATTACACAACACAGAGAGAGAGAGCCGTGGGTTGTTGTTGTTGCCGTTGGTCCCGTCAGCGCCGCGCATGCGCAGATTGCTGGTCGAGGATGCTGGAGAGTTCTTTAATGTACTGGATGGTGTATTTGAGGGTTTGTATCTTGGTTAACGGCTGTCCTCTCCTACTGTACACCGGTGGCAGGTAATCCCGGAGCTGATGAAGAGCCTCCGCCAGACTGCGCATGCGCAGCTTCTCCCGTTCGCTAGCCTTCATCCTCCTTTTCACGCTCATCTTCCCTTTGGGCTTCAGTTGCGACTCGCATCCTCCGCTGTTGCTGGAGCGCGCGTCCGGGGACGAGCACGCGGACTCCGGCGAGGACGCGCTGCAAGAGTCTCCAAACGCGCGGTCCTCTTCTCTGCTCCAGTCCCACTGGGACAAAACTTTGGCCGTGTACACATCGACATCGATCCGCGACATGTCTTCGTTCAGCTCATCCATCCATCTATCCCGTGTGACAAAACGTCTCTTTTATACCCGAGAACTTTACGAGCGCGAGGTTCAAAGAGAGACGCGCGCATGCGCAGAAGACTGAACGCGCGCGCTTCTTGACACCCGGGTGCGAATGAGGCGATGTTGGCGGATAATGTGTAAGTGAAAAGAAAATAATTAGATTCCCCTTTTGTGGGAAATGAGTCTTTAAGTCGACACGCCGACAATTAGCGGATTGATGCGAGCAGACGAGCGCAAAAGCTCAGAGAGTCACACACACTTCACAGATGCTGCACTCATAATTAGCATAGTTGCATTGGGAACACACACATCTCGAGAAATAAAACCTCTCATCTTATCATGGCCTTGAGTATTTTTTATATTGTGAAAATAAAAACATATATTATAATTTTCTATAAAACACTTGGCTTGATGGTAATGACTGCAGTATTGTGGACAGTCATTCTTTATTATAAAAAATGGTAAATATAAATGGCAAAGAAAGAATTATTTCCTGATTTTAACCATTTTTATGAATTTATAATTATTAGAAGCAAGTTAAAAGTACTTCAACTTGAACTAAATGAAAATTAGCTTTTCAAATAACTGAAATAAAATAAAGTTTTCGATATTTGTTTTTACATTTTACTTTAAATATATATATATATATATATCCCATTTATAATGGAAAATTTATATATATATTATATATATATATATATATATATGTGTATAGAGAGATAATTTCACTGAGGGGTTTGTTTCTGATATTATTTGCCTGATTTTTTACATTTTATTCATAAAAAAAGGTGAAAATGTAAAAAAAAATGTCTGTCTGTTGACAGTATTTTCTGATTTAGATTGATAAAAAGAGAGAAAAACATTTAAATCTAATATATATATATATATATATATATATCCTATTTGTAATTTTTCTAAAATGTTTTTTATTTGAATGAACATTTATTATTTAATTAAATGTTTTTTGGGGTCTTTTTACCTCAAATGTCCAGCACTGTTTTTAGTTTAACGCTTTTAAAACCCATTCTTGAATGATTTCTAAATTCCCCCATATGTAAGCTCTTGACTGAATCCCTAATAAACAAACAGTGTGTTAATGATGTGCGCTGATGTGTGTGTGTGTGTGTCGCAGCTGTCAGATCTTTCATGTCTGGGAAGGTGTGACACCTGTCACTCATGATCAAGGCCTGAGAGGAAGTGCAGGCGTTGATGCCCTTATTAGGAGCACACCGTGACTTTCCTCCTGATGTTGTTCTGACAGTTCTCAGCAGAAGAGGAAGTTTCCTTCTTTACTGCGCTTTTAAAATATGCACTTTCATTTCATCGGGAATAACTGAATATTAACCCAAAATTAAACTAAAAACATACACATAACGGCTAATTCAAAACTATAATGAATAAATATACACATAATAAATGCTATTAATTTATTTTCTCCTTTCCTTTATTTTGAATGCATGCAGAATGCTGGTGTGAACATGCATAATATGACAGATCCATAATCTCCTTTTTATTATTTATGAACTTTTATTATGTCTCTGTCCTGAGGTGGAATTAATATACTTATTAACGACTATAAATACATAAATGTGATATTTCAATGGTATCTGTAATTGTGTGATGTGGAGAAAATCTAAATAAAGTGAAAAAAAATCATACATTTTAGAAATATTTCAGATTACAAATGACCAACACACACATTAAAAAAACAAAACACATT